>PVKE010037476.1:0-15886 GCA_004027555.1 Craseonycteris thonglongyai
TATATATATATATATATATATATATATTTGTAGTCTTTCATAAGTGTTGACTGGGGGCCAGGCACTGTTCTGTGTCAGGGTTCTGTCAGTGATGAAACACCTAAAAACAGATAAAAATCCCTACTAACGTGAGGGCAGTCAATGCAAGCAATCCCTTCATCTTCTTTATTTCTATATTTTATTTTACTGACTTTCAATTGATTCAGATCATAGAAAAGATGGAGAACAGGACAAAGAAAGCATGACCAAAAGAGAAATGTGCAAAGGTCAGAGGTTTCTTCAGAGCCCCTGCCTTCCCTCTTGCCTGTCGTCTTTTATTTTGGACACTTCATTGTCACCCAGACCTGAGCAGCTTCTCTGCAGGAAGCCTAGAAACCCAAAACAGGCTACGGTTACCAACTGTAGATAGCTAAGACACCACTCCAAATAAAAAAAAGAACAATGCATAGCTCATTGCATGATAAATAAATTATCCTTCAAAATCCATGTACGCTGAAGAATAACAACTGTAACTTTAGGTAATTATAGGGCTCCACTGATCCCAAGGTTCACATTAGCAGTAAGGCTACTTCTTCAATATGAGCAAGTGTCTTCTTTTGCCTGTTCGCATTGTTCCTTAATTTCACACACCCTATTCACTTAAAAGACGGATTATCAAAATCTGACACCAAATTTTCTAATTTATTACTACTTGAGAATAATACTTTTCCCAAAAAAAGACATTTAGAGAAAACTGATAAGAACCTAAAGCTTAGGTGAACATTTTTGCTTTTTATATTTTTAAATTAGGAGCATGCAAATGGAGATCTTAGGATAAAGTTACTGTAAATAAGATCTTTGTCTCTAAATGAGACTAGTTTCTCAAAACTCTTTTTTCTTTTTGACTTGAACTGTTCAGCCGCACTTTCAGTGAAATTCAATCACACTCATTAGCATTTCTAAAGATGTAAGCTACTCAAAACAGCTGCATTGTCTTTCCTTTTCAAGTAAAATGCAGCTTTTCCTTCTCCAGAGAGAAACCTCCCTTTAGTTACCAGGTTCTTTCTGCTTGGCACCCATAATTTTCAATGGTAGAGCCAACCCCCAGGAAACAGGAAGTGCAATCCCATTTGATCTTACTTGAAAGAAATTGTAAATACTTGGGAAGGGCGGAAACAGTGGCTCAAAGAAAAATACAACAAAATAACTGGGGAAGCAACAGGAAAAGAAAAAAAAAAAAGACAAGAGAGACAAAGTAATAATCATTTAAACAAATTAACTCTTTATCCCTGGAACTAACGTTCTCATTATCAGGAGCATTTAATACAGTCCCTACGGGAAGCACACTGCTGTCTTTCACTCTTCTCTATCATTGTCTAAATCAGCAACTAGGGAGGGAAACATTTCTTTTTCATCTGTTCGGTCTACCTAAAAAATATTCCATATGCTTCAAGTCATAAAAATTACCTACATTTATTTATTTATTTATTTATTTATTTATTTATTTATTTATTTATTTATTTATTAGGTGAGTATTGATGGAAATATTTTGGTGAATCTTTTTTCACAGATTAGAAAACCACCATTTGTGATGCCCAATTCAAAATTTTGCCTGCAACTTGATTGCGAACCCAATTTGGGGCAGTTAAAGCCTAGAAAATACGCTGTTATTTACAAAGCGTAATGGTGCCCTAACCCATTTTGAGAAGGGCAGGGCCTGGAGCTAAGTTTCAGAAAAAGTTTGCCATGATCTATGGAGGTGTCCATCTGTCCCCATGTGACAGTGCCATCAAGCAAGGTTAGAGGGTTGGAGGACGCCATGGTTTCAAGTCTTAATCCAGTGACTTAAGCAGGCACAGAGATCAGAAAAGTGTTGGGATGCTAGAAATATGAAAATTAGTCATTTCTAATCACATCTGAATAAAGCAAAAGACAATGCAAAAGTGAATCGATGGTCTGTTTCCAGTAGATGCCAAATTGAATTAAAATACTCTAATTTATAAAAATCTGACCATAAGAACTTTTGAAAAGGAAGCAGCTCATTAGTGGATTTACTAATAGCAATTGGGCCTGATGCTATGGAGGGAAGGGATAGAGGCTGTCTTACTACTAATGAATGTTAAAAAAAAAAAGTGTTGCACATGTGACTTGCTCAAATCACTGCACTTGTGAAATTAGTAAATCCCTAAACAGGTGTGTCAGAGCCCCTTTCTATGTTTAAACCTGGCAAACCAATTCCCTTCATAGAAAATGCTACTGACTTGGCTGAATAAGTCTCTCGTAAGAAAGAAAACCTGAGTCTGAGACCACAAATGATAATCAGACCTATTCTAAAATTTTGTGAAATGTAAATCATTCCTAAAGGAATTTCCAGATTCATGATTACGGGGCACCGTAAGTCAAGAATGTCAAACTGCAAGTGACAAGCGCTTGCAGAAGTGCTTCTTCAGAGATTCTGTCAAGCCCTGCAAAGATGGGCTGGTTAACTCTCCAGCATTCTTGGGATGAAACTAAAAAGTGTAGGTAGTTATCTGCATGTTACAGGGAACTGATTGGACAATCCCTTTATAATGAAACATATAGGATCCACAAGAGCAATGGCAAATCCATGATGTCTGTGGTTCTGTGAGGCACTCTTCCAGCTCGGGAAAGACTGCATTTCCTTGTGCTGTCAGCCCAAAGAGATCAAATATCTGACAACATTGCTTGGAAGGATCATGTGAACTGGTGGGAGCTGCTCTAGCCAACCTTCCTGAGCTCAGGTCATGGTGGGTACAAAGATCCAAGCTGAAAATGCATGGCTCTAGAAAACTTTATTCATTCTATAATGACTTTGCCAGGTAAATACCACTCTCCAAGACCCTTTTACCGGTATTCTGGTTTGTTTTTTTTTAGATTTATTTTACTGTTTTTGACAGAGACAGGAGAAGGGGGAGGGCCCAGAGCAGACTCCATAATTGTGCGTCATCAGTTTTTTACATGGTTTTGTTCCACACAGGTGGGTGGGGGCCATGCAGGGTGAGAACTAGGCAGGAGGCCTGGAGCATGGGAGGCACACCCCCTCAAGCCAGGGACCAAACTGGGGGCAAGAACCGAAATTGGGGTCAAGAATCGAACTGGCGACCTCCTGCATGGGAAGCATACTCAAGTTCTGCATATGGATCTACATGAGCCAGGGACGGGATTTGATCCTCAGTCCCCGGAGCTGCAGAGCAAGCGCTTAACCAGCTCAACCATTCTGGCTTCCCCAAGATGTTTTTATTCTAATGCTGTTCTCATGACATACTTTCCTAATATATGTTACCCTTTCCTCAATTTTGGTATGTTATCTTTAAAAAAAAAAAAAGACACTTTGCTTCAGGAGCACATAAGAAATAGAGGAATAGATGTGTGGGTATATCTTTAATGTATGTGTAACAACAACAATAATACTAGCTGTCATTTATTAAGTTGTCTCTTTGTGCCAGACCCAATACTAAGTACTTTGCATACATCAATCTCCTTAATTTCTATAGCAGTCCTGTGCGAAAGATACCACTGTTAACCACATTTACAGGCCTAAAAAACTGTGGTGCAGAAAGGTAAAATGGATGAAACCCTTGCTCTTGACATACAGCTGTCGAATGGTATAGTGGCACTTACGCTCAAGTCTGTTCATCACCTATCCTATGCATTTAACAATGATACTATGGTCTCTTGATTCATAATTGTTAAAATATCTCTGTCCTGATTGAGTATTTGTCCTATATGTTTTTGTAGGGCTGTAGAGAAAATCATCCAAACATTTTTCCATTTCTGTATAACTTTCCAACTTCCATGGCCCAGCATCCAGAAACTGCACTTCAACTCTTGAATAGCACTAGCCAGTATAACTGACAGCAAAGACAAACTGTTCTAAAAAGCTGTGTTGGGGAAGCCGGGATGGCTCAGTGGGTTAAGTGCTCACTTTGCAGCGCTAGGGACTGAGGATCAAATCCCAGCCCCGGCCCATGTGGACCCATGTGCTGAACTGGGGAGCTCCCCCAGTTCAGTTCTCTCTCTGTCTCTGTATCTCTCTCTCTCTCTCTCTCTCTGTCAAAAAAAAAAAAAAAACGAAAACGACTGGATTAAAAAAAAAAAAAGCTGTGTTATCCAATATGGCAGCTACTAGTCACATAAGGTTATGGAGCACTGTGTGGCCAGCATGACTGAAGAGTTAAAATGTAAATAACTGCATATGACCAGTGACTGCCATATTTCACAGCTCACCTCTAGAGGGGAAAAAATGATGCTCATTGATCTGAAACTATTTAATTTTCTCACTCAACCATTGTTTTTTGAGAGCCAACTCAGTACTAGGCATTATACAGAATATGGTGAACAAAATAGACGTTGACTTCTGACCAAAAGGGAGAATAAGATGGAAAAGCCAGAGATCATAGAAAACCAAGGGCACGTGGCATAATGGAAACTCAGAGAACAGAAAATTTCTCAGAACTTGAGTTCCTGCTCCACTGCGTAGGCTCCTGCTCAAAAGACAAGATCGAAACAGAAATATATGAGATAAATCTGCTTTTACCAAGAAATTTTATTGCCTTATCGAGAGTAGTTTCAATGAGTTAAAGGGATCAAAGGCCAGATTGGACTAGATCAGAATAAATAGAAAATAAGAAAATGAAGACAAGGACAACCTGTATAGACAACACTCTTCACACTCACTTCTAAAAGGGAGACTAAGGAAACAAGGGTGATATCAGAAGGGGTATGCATGGTCCAAGCATCTTGTTATACTACAATTTGTAGTTCAAAAGGAATAATCTTTAAAAAAGGAAAAGTTGACAAGGCAGAGAAGGGCAGGGATCACACTGATGCTCTTGAGCAGGGGTGTCAAACTCAATTAAAACACGGGCCATTTGGTGCAACAGGCAAGATTCACGCGGGCCACATCACATGTACAAACGTCGCCGGAGCTGAGTCAGCACGTTTATACACACCCACAGGCCCCCAGGAAAGGCACTGGGCCACATGTACACTCATCTTCAGTAGTTAAAGGGTTAACGAGGGAATTGTGTGTACGGTATTGCCTCAATTTCCCCTAAGTGCTATTTTCTTCATAACAATTTTTTCTATTTTCATTTTATTTCAGAGCATCGTGGGCCACAAAAAATTACCTTGGGGGTTGCATGCGGCCCGCGGGCCACCAGTTTGACACCCCTGCTCTTGAGAACGCCAGGAGGGAGTAAGATCCAGAGACCGATGAGGGTACTGGTCTTGGGTGAAAGGAGGAACACTTTTCCAGATCAAAGAAGGAGAAAGAAGATGGGGACAGTAAGTGCTGGTTTGCAGATTGATTTGATCACTTACCCCAAGCGAGCCAAGCTGCCCTGGAGACTAGTTTAGCCAGGAGTTGCATTCAAATTAAGTCAATTATTCAAACATAATTGAAAAGCAATGAAATATTTTTTTCAGTCTCTGAAGAAATCACCAAAGAAAATTACATTAATAAACACACACACATACAACTCTCTAAAACTTCCTCATATCTCGATCTCTCTCTGCCTCTGTCTCTGTCTCTTTCCTGTTTCCCATCTTTCCCCACCACTCCAAAATCTCAACAACAAAAAAATCCCTTACTAAAAACATAAATGGAGTCAGAGGAAATGATGTCGAGTGTTAGCTCTATAATTGTACCATTCTATAAATGAAAGAACCTGATATTTAAAACTCCACCTTTTCGTAGGTGAGAGGTTGGGCAAGCGTGGAGGCATTCTGAAGATTACTAAAGGTTTCTGCAAAAAGTTACTAGGATGCCACATCATCCTGTGTATAAAAAACTAAAATGAAAAACTCCACAATTGCAAGGGAAGTTAGCACGGGGAAAAAGAGCTTTTGGAGGAAGCAGGAGAAGAAGGACCACAGAAAAGTTGGAGGATCAGGGCCAGTATTGTCAAACCCTGAGGAGAAATTAGAGATGTAGATGGAGGCATAACATCTGTTCTGCTCCAAGCAGCTTTTGTTTCCAAAATCACCTCCTCTTCTTTCTTTCCCTCATCTGGGCCCTATCTCCCTTTTCTTTGAAACAATATAAATAGGGGGCGGGGGCAGGAATCACAAAATAGTGGAAACCACTCTTACAACACATCCCAAATAAGATGATGTACTTGGGCACATAGGATAATACTACTACAACCGGGGATTTCTAAAAGAAAAAAATTTAATTCAAGGGAAGCAAAGGGAGGAGAGGAGAGTAACTTACCTCTGAAGCTGTTTGTTTGAAAATAATATGCAGAAAGGGAAAAACAATCCTCAACTAACAACTGCCTTCCTTGCCATCTGCTTAATCTAAACATTAGCATATCACATATCTGGTTGAACTCAAATTGCACTGGAAATAGAGTGCTCTATTCTACTTTTACAGGCCCTTGATGGGAGAGTCAAGTGAGAATTCTCTATGGGATTATAAGGGCTTTCTGGACTTCTAACATATGCACTTGGGGCCACGTTTTCAGTCCAGCCTTAACTCATCATAGTACAACTGGAGGCAAAATTGTGCCTGGCTTAATTAGCACAAGTACTAATCAAGTACTAATGAAATTTGCCCACAAGCACTTCTTCAGACTAGGGCACCAGTAGTGCACGCAATTTCCGTATATATCACTTAGCATGTCAGCACAAAAGGAGGGAAGTAATGAACAATTCCGCCCTAAAATGTGCTTCAGGCTAACCACTGGCAAATATCATCTCTACCCAGAAATAATCCATTAGTTTCATCAGTGTAAACTCCGTAAATCCTAAATCTGCAAACTGCATCCCAATTTGCCACATTAGGTTGCAAATTTATAAAAATATAGAGAATATTATCAACGAAGACACTTCATCCTCACAGATTTATGAGCTTTTTAAGACCTGAATTTGGAAATAGCTGTGATCTGTATGTAGCACATCTTACATAGGCAGTCATTCAAGCTAAAACATCAGTTCTTGAAAGGTGGTAATAATACTGGACAATAGACCTATTTGTTTAAACTCAAAATAATGACAAAAAGGAGGCCCAATTTTATCTTTTTCATCAGACAAAGGTTATACTTTCTGTGTTTTAAATCTACTATTAAGATCTGTCTAAGCATAGAGCTTATTTACAACACAAATATTAATTACACTAAGGAAGATACCCTCAATCTATCAATTAAATCACACTAGTCAGAGATGCAATAAGCACGTTAAAATAAGTATTTACATAACCAAGGAAACATTTTTGCTCTGGTATCTCATGATGCTTTGCCAAAAAAACAAAAACAAAAAAAAACAAATCTGGGTCATCCCATTTTGAGGTACACAAGTGAAACAGTGATTAATTCATAACACAAGTTCACGTTAAAAAAGCCAAGGAGAAAATTAAGAAAGGACTGCACAAGGACCAAATGGGGCCACCTCTTCTGCTCTATACATTGTCCTCTTTCCTCAAAGAGCTTACATTTCTTGAGGGAAACAATCTCACCTTTAAGAAGCTGAAACTTACCCACTTGAACAGGTGCAAGGACCAGATGACAGGTTGTTCTCTTTATAGACTATCGACGAACATCGCTTAAAAAAATTAATGATCATTGGTGAGTGCTACAAACCAGCCCGTTCACACAATGCTGTCATAAAATGAAATTCAGGAGGGAGGAAAGCAAATAATCCAGAATCAGGGTACCTGCTGTTCAACCTGTCTGTCCCCCGTGGTCCCCTGTAGTGAAAGCCTCCCAAACAGCTTCCTGAGTTAAGGACAACAGATGAATTTTGACATTAACTTCTTTTGCCCTTTCAAAGATGCTGTTGTCTGGGTATTATGTTTTGCTCATTTTTACGTTTGTAAACAGATCTAACTGGTCTCTATAGAACAGTGGACAGACGGGGAGAAAAGAAGAAATTTCTTGTCATTTGTTTTATTTTTTTTAATTAAATAAAGGTTTGTGAACTATAAAAAGTGTACAAATTTAACATGCTGTAAAATCAAGAAAAATTCATGTGGACCACAGCCATTAACAAAATTTAAGCCTGACATTCTTCAAAGGAAACAAGGGCCCCATCTGCTGATGCTTAAATGTACTACAGTAGCAAACGGATTAAAAGGACCATATGGAAGAAGAATTTATTGAACTAAAGTACACCTAAAGAGCCTGAAGCTGAAGGATCTGGGGAGCAGAAGACACCTTTAGAAGTGGGAGGACCCACCCTCTCACGCTTTTCTGTGTGGAGGCATAATTGTATGGAAGTCACTGGGAACAGATCAGTTAGTTACTTTGTGCTTTGCTTTGTTTTAGTGTTCAGAAAAGGAGCTTAAGGCATACAGCCATCATTAGCCACCACCGCTCTGCTCAAAGACCTTTGGTCGGAGCAAGTTCTCTTATTCCTCTAATTGGTGACCCTTGTTTTGAAGTGACTTTGAATTGTTTGGGTTTTAATAGATTTTGATGCTGCCACTTTTGATGATAAAGAAGACATTGTAATCACTTTTTCAGCCTCATCTTCGACGTGAAATAATTCTGGATCCATGTTCTGAGTTTATTTTGCTTATGACCATTGCAGCAACTAAGCAAGTAGAGAAAACAGAAGACAAAGACCTTATATAGGTTAGAATAACACAGTTTTAGAGTCTAATTGCAGCTGTGTCTAATATTCACTGTTTCATCTTTTTCTGCCTGGTTCTACTCACCTTAAAAATAAGGTATCAGATTGTATGAACTTTAATTCATAATCTAGGTCTAAAATTTATTGTATTATCTAGGAGGGTAGAGAATAGCATATAACTCTTCATATCAACATAACACATTTGTTGAGTAATTCCTAAGTAATTCTCCAGTTTATCCAAGCAATTTGCAGTCAGTAAGTAATTTTGCCTTCTAAATTATTTAGCAGAGTATTCCACATAGTAGGTATTTGTTTGCATAATGAATGAAGTGCTTTATGTCCCAACAACCTCCCTACTACACGAAAGGAATGGGTTTAGTGGAGGTCCAGCAAGGTCCTAGGTTGGGAGCCTGTGGTTAGCAGTGCAGTCATCAGTGAGGGGACACTGAATCTGAACCTCTTTTTGGATGAACCCTTGATTTTTCTCTTCCACACTTGCCCTGCCTACTCAACTTCTAAGGGCACTTTGTCTCAGTCATATGAAAAAAAGCTGAATGGACCACCTCACTGATTAACATACAATTTCCCTCTCTCAGTCTGAGTCATTTACTTCCACATTTCACTCCCAAGTACCTTCAACATAACACTTTCTGTTTCAGCTCTCTCTCAATGCCTTTCTCCCAGAGCTATCCTCTGTTTCTTACCCATCTCACCGTGACATCATCATCCACCAATTGGGTCAGACTGAAACACCAGCTTTCCCTCCCTGTCACCCATCATATCTTGCTGAGTTACCAAGTAGAATCGATTCAAGTAATATTTCTTTAACACGTTACTTCCTCTCCACTCCTAACTGTAGTTGGGTTTCTTTTCATCTCTTACCTGAACTATCCTCCTACCTTATGTCTCTGCCTCCAGTCCTGTCATGTTTACATATAATGCATCTTTCATCTGCCCCCAAGATGATGTATCTAAAACGTAAACATGAACTTGTCATTCTCTAGCAGAAGACATTCTAACCCGGATTCTGCCTGCTATCTATTCTTACCTCCCACCCACTCTGGACTTTTAACTATTGAAGTTCCAAGAAGATAACACCATATGTGGTTCAGTTCCTGAGGCATGTTTCTTTCACTCCAATTTCTTACTCATGCTAGTTTATCTGCCTTAATATAGTTTCCGACTTCTTTTCCCCTTAGCTAAATTTGACTAAACCTATAGACACTGCTTAGATGCCATCTTTCCCAAGAGTTATGCTCTAACCACTGGACATGGCCAAGTGGTTCAATTCTATGACCTAGAGAATTCTGTGCACCATCACATCTTAGCACTTACAAAGGCTAAATTTGAAGTAGACATATCAACACAATGCCTGTGCTATGCCTCCTTCTATAGCCTTTGGTGAATAGACAACTCTTTACCTGTTTTTACCCGGTGGCCTTACCCTGTTGTCACAATTGCTTGAAGTAAGGGTAAGCAGAGTGTGACAAAGGGCATCCATGCTTGCTTTGAAAAACATGGGCTGGACCAATTCTATCATGTTTCTAAGTATTTTTAGCTAAGGAATGCAGAGAGAAGGTTAGAAGCAGGGGCAAATTTTGAAAGCCCATTATGTGGGAAAAAATCATGACTGGTAATTCACAAGAAAAAGTTTTGTTTTGTTTTTAAGTGAGTAAAACACACACACACATGTAAGCAGATGATAATGGACAAAGAAGTGAAGAGAACTCATAAGAACTTGTCAACTCTGGCTCTGAAATGACAGAAATTCCTCAGGGTGACCTGAATCTAGAACCACCTTTCAATTTTTGCTCTTCCTGAAACCAGGGGACTCAGCTTTTTCCTGGGTTGTGGTGTGCTTAAATTCTTATAATAATCTCTCTAACACTTAAAGAAGTATGAGCTGAGTCTTTGTTCCAGTAAGTAAAGGGGTCTGATTAAAATAACACTGAATATTCATCTTTCCTCAAGGGTCTTTGTCACTAGACTATGAACTTCCTAAAGGTAAAGAACAAATACAGTACCTGGAAAATAGTAAACACTAAATAAAATAGATATTGAAATCCATGAATGAGAAACCAAATAAGAGAAGGCAGACAATAGGGAATTGTTTTCAGTAAAGTTAGATTAGCTATAAGGAAATTTATTTAAAACAATAAGAATAGAATTGACTCCAATTAAAATAAAGAAACTTTCTTTTTAACTGATAATTATACAAGAAAAAATTTCCCACATTACTCTCTATTTTGTAATAAATAAGACCTGAAGTGTGATGCTATGTACAGTTCTTGATTGTACTTATATACATTAATTAAACAAGGATGTACTTATACCTACTATGTGCTTAGCACACTGCTACATGTTATGAAAAATACAAAATAAAAATCAAATTAAAATGTCTGTTCCTAAAAACCCTATTTTCAGCATCTGTTCTTTATACAGCTTCATTATCACCCTGTTCCCTGATTTTTACCAAGTATTTTGAAACTAATTTAATTATATATAGCTTGCTCATAATAAAAGTATTCTAAACAATGGAGTATTTTTTAAATTCCACAAGTTCTAACTTCTTGCCCCAGTTAATCTAGTAAAAGCACAGTGAAATATTATCAGCAGTAGACTTCATTTTTTTGACTACTTCAACCACAATAAAGAGATTATGAAAATTCTAAATGCCTTGCAACTTAAAGCATATAAACTCTATTTTTCAAACTATATAAATAGCTGGAAGAGGCAGCTAAGAGTAAAGGCAAGCAGGGAATTGTAGAATAAAACTTTCATAAAGTCTCTGAGATGTCTAGTGAGGAAGTCTCAGGGCTGACTGCTAGGATGATTTAAAACCTTAAACACCATTTTGTTGACACATAATTCTTTTATATATTTTCAGTATATAAATTGTGAGCTCCTCTAAAGGAAACACAGTTTTTCACAGTAAAAAAAAACAACAAAAAACAAAGGAAAAAATCTCTAACTCTTATTACATTTTAAGCACTAGATAACTTTGCAAGTGAGTAACTGAGTTTAAGAAATCATGTAAGTCAGCATTCTGTGAATCAGTGTGGCAGGAAGCATTTCCTAAGCCAACTTTCTATTGACACATACCTAACCATTTTCACATTTAATATTTTTCCTCACGGTTGTTAATGTGCCTCAAAAATATGGAAATGCAAAAACCAATAGATTTCATGGCTACAAATTGGATAGCAAATAATGCAGACAGGGCTTGTTTTTTCTTCTTTAGGACCCTGGAAAGTTTTGAACAACAGCCAATGGGTTGGTTTTTGTTCCTTTGAAGGAAGCCTATCTCATCCAGGACCCTATTTCCACCAAATATAAAATCAGTATTGAACTGTGGCTTTTTCTCTATTAGATTAAAACGAAAATGATGTGCAACATATATTTATTGAATATTTACTGAATAAATAAATAAAATATGAAAAGAGAGTAGGAGATGAATAGGAGGATGTGGTGGGAATGGGGGCCAAAAGCATTTTTTTTTCCAGATTTTTTGAAACTTCTTATGTGTCAAGCACAGTTTTAGGTGCTGAGAACACAGCAGTGAATGAAACAAAGCTGCTACCCTCAGGGAGCTTACATTCTAGTAGAAGAAACAGAAAGTAAACAAAGAAACAAGTAGCTACATACCTCAATGTCCATTAGTCATAAATGCTATGAAGAAAAATAAAGCAGCAGCAGAGGACAGAGTGATGAGAGTTACAATGCTAAATAAGAGTAGACTGGGAGGCCACAGATCAGGATGAAGTGAAAGAAGAATGAAGTAAAAGAAGAAGCAGTGTGAGCATTTGGGTAAAATAGCAGGAAGAGCAATGCAGATTATCTGAGCAGAGAGCCTACCCAGTGTGCCCCAGGAGCAGCGAGGAGGCCAGTGACAGTAAGGAGGAGAACAGCAGGGAGACCGAATAAGGGCCTTATAGGCTGTTGGAATATCTCTGAGTTTTATGCTAAGTGTGTTGAGAAGCCATTGTAATAAATACTCAGACTTGTCCTTTTGTAGCTAGATATTTAAAAACCTTAGAATGAATATGCTAGGGTTCAAATGCATCAAACAGGGCTCACACTATCAACCTCAGGCACATACCAACCATTTTTCAATCAATTCTCCAAATGCAATTCCAAATTCTACATTTGGGGAAAGGTAGACATTTTTCTTTAACCGTGGCAATCAATCAAAGGTTTATCAATGATAGACCTTAAAAAAAAACAAAAAAAAAACTGACAGCTTCCCATCAATACTAGGATCCTATTAAAGGTGAGCATCAGGAACAAGGCACTGACCATCCCAGTTTACAGAAGTTCAAGACGGAACTAGGCTTTGCTGGAACTTGTCCTATGCCAGGTCAGCTCATACTGAGAATCCAGGGTAGACACAACATCTCTTTCTCCTTTGAATAATTTTTCAAAAAAGCATAAATCAAATAATCAATTTTTTTTTTTTTTTTTTTGGACAGAGAGAAACAAAAACAGAGAGGATTGGGGAGGGCCGAGAGCAGTGTGCATAGTCATACCAACATACTAAACTGCAGCTCAACTGGTAACCACACGGATGACTTGACTATGAAGATTCTCTGCCCCCATGTAGGAAGTCCGTGTTTTGGTTCCCGCCCCATGTGGCCCTACGTCCACCTGTGCGGAATGAATATATGTCATAACTAATGATATACAACTATGGAGACTGCTCTGGGTTCTCCCCCTCCTCTCTCTCTCTCTCTCTCTCACCTTCTCTCAAAAACAATAAAATAAATCTTTAAAAAGAAAATTCCCAAATCTCAGAGGCCTAGTACAATACAGTGTGACTTCTTGCCCTCGTCACATTCCAGGTTGGCAGAGAGGGCCTCAGCTTCATGCAGTCCTCTAGCACCTCATTCCTCTGCCCTCTGCTAGGTTCTGGGGTCCTCTGAGTTCAGTGGGAGAGAGAAAACGTGTGAGATTCTCATTCCACTTTCATGCTGACAACAAGACACCCCACCTCCTAGATTCCTTCATCTTCCCTGGTCATTCCTTCTTGGTCTCATTAGCTGGTTTTTCTTCTCTTAACTTCTTAATGTCAAGTGATGATGGGAGTGGGGAGCCCCATATAAGTTATGGAGTTTCCTTTCTTCTCTACCTAGAATTGTCTTTTAGTACTATAGCCCAGTTTCATGGTTTTAATAGTGTCTTAATATTAGAGCCTCCTAAATATACATGTCTAGTTTCTAATATATACATTTATGTATCTCCCTGATTATTCAACATCTCAACTCAGATGTCTAATGGACATATTAAATATGAACATATTAAATTCAACATATTCAAAGCCAAACTCATGAGCCTCTCCCCAAATCTGTTTCACTTATAACCTTATCTATGTCAACTGGTAACTCCTTCTTTCCAATTGCTCATGCAAAATCTTTGCAATCATTTTTTATTCTTCTCTTTATTTTACATTCCTGGGGATTGATTCTTGCTCTGTTCTCAGGAAGTTTAACTGCTACTCTCCTATTTTTTCATTACTTCCAAGTCTTAATGATCCTCCATAAGAATTCAGCTTCCCCCAGTATTTTAGTCAAGGTTCTCCTGAAAGGCAGAATCAACAGCAGATATCTATACCTATATCTGAATCTATACCTATATCTACATATATTCAGTTATATCAATGTTCATCTATATTAATGTCATCTATGTCTACATTTATATATGAGTTTTGACAATTAAGTTTGTGAACTTTGCCACCATGCATTTATGTTGGCAGCACTCTACTCATACAAACAACTCGGTAAGGCTTCATAACCTTGGAATATCCTGTCTCACAGCTGTGTTCATGTTCACATGTTTCTTGCTAAGTGGTGTTCATTACTGTTGTGTGTTTTTGTGTGCTGTCATGAGGATGTTGGAGTTTGAATTTGAGCAACAAACAAAAGTTAAATTTCTTGTTAAGCTTGGGAAGAGTTGAAATGAAATCAGAGACATGTTAGTCCAAGTTGATGGGGATAATGCCATGAAGAAAACAGCAGTTTACAAATAGATTAAACATTTTTCTGAGGGGTAAGAAAGTGTCACTGATGAAGAGAGGTCAGGGCAGACCAGTAACAAATAGAACTGACTAAAACATTGCAAATTGTCTAATTGTGGGTCAAAATCATCAGCTGACAGTGAAAAGCATAGCAGACTACATAAACATCGATAGAGAAACAGGAAAATCTGAACAGAAAATCCTGGCATAAGAAAAGTGTGTGCAAAAGAGGTTGTGAAGGAGCTCACCAATGAACAAAAGTGAAGGAGACTTGAAATTTGCCAAGACCTTTTGGAGATGCAGGACAATGTTTTGTGCCATGTAACCACTGATGATGAAACAAGGGTGTACAAATAAATACGACCCTGAAACAAACTGTCAAAGTGCACAATGGAAGTCAGCCAATTCTCCATGACCAAAAAGTTCTATCAGGTCAAATCAAGAGTCAAAACAATGTGGCTAAACTTTTTTGATATCATAGGAATTGTTCATGATGAATTTTGACCAACTAGATAGCCAACCAAGTTGACTATTGGGAAGTGCTGAAAGGGCTCCATGAAAAAGTTAGATGAAAAAGACCTGAACTTTTTGCCAACAACTCATGGCTCTTGCACCATGACAATGCACAGCTCACAGGGCACAGTCTGTGAGGGAGTAGCCAGCAAACAAATAACTACATTGGAACACCTTCCCTACTCACCTGATCTGACCCCCAATGACTTATTTTCTTTACCTGAAGATAAAAGAAATATTGAAAGGAAGACGTTTTGATGACATTCAGGACATCAAGGGTAATATGACAATGGTTCTGGTGATCATTCCAAAAAAAGTTTCAAAATTGCTTTGAAGGTTGGACTAGGCACTGACATCGGTTCATAGATTTCCAAGGGGAATACTTCAAAGGGGCTCATATTGATATTCAGCAATGACACATACAGCAGTTTTTTCTAGCATGGGTTCATGAACTTAATTGTCAAACCTCATACATATCTGTATCTTCATCTGTATCATCTATGTCTATATCTATATCATTTATTCATCCATATCTGTATCTGTATCCATATCTATATCTATATCTGTATCTAGGGAAAGAGATTTTAAGGAATTGGCTCATATAATGTAAAGGTTGACACGTCTGAAATTCATAGGGCAAAATGGCAGGCTAGAAATTCAGGTAAGAGTTGGTATTGCAGTCTTTAATCTGAATTCCACAGGGCAGGCCAACCTGGCTAGAAACTCAGGAAAGGTTTTTATGCTGAAGTCTTGATAGTAGACTGTTTACAGTTTGAATTTTGCCCTTCAAAA
>PVKE010037477.1:0-15882 GCA_004027555.1 Craseonycteris thonglongyai
CAGTGCATAGTTATTTCTATTTTACTTTTTGACAGATAGAGAGAGAGACAGAGACAGAGACAGTTAGAGAACCAAACTGTGGGAACTCCCCAGTTCAGCACGTGGGTCCTGCCTGGGCCGGAGCCGGGATTCGATCCTCGGTCCTCATGGCCTCAAAGCGAGCGCTCAACCCGCTGAGCCGTCCCGGCTTTCCCCCATCTTTTTTTTTTTAAAGCTCATCAACTTTCATTAGTGTTAGTGTATTTTATGTGTGGCCTAAGATAATTCTTCCAATGTGGCCCAGAGAAGTCAAAAGGTTGGATACCGCTGTGAGTATGGAGAATTTTATCTGTGGTAGGGAAAATAAGGCTGTTCAGCAGAGTCAGGTATTAGCTGTTAATTTTATTTGGTGGGTTAGGTAGTATGTGTGATGGAAAGTAGGGTATGGATCTCAAGGTAGAAAGAGAAGTGCAGAAAGGAGGTGTGAATTAAGTCTGTCTTCCCAATGTTGCTTTCGCTCCTTTTTCTTAATGCTCCCCCTCCTTATAATCTTGTTTTCTTCCACTACATGTCACCTCAACTCCTTCCCGACATTGGAGAGATTTGTCACTTCTCTGCTGAAATGTTTATTATTTTTCCTTTCACAAATATTCTTCCCCTAACCAAGCTGATCTTTACTTGTGACACCTTTTGGATTATTTTTGTGTCACACAGTCTTGGTCAGAAATAAGGTCCCCCCTCCTTTTTATACTAGAAAATAGGTATGAGTATGGCAACTAAAATGGTGATATGGATGGTCAAGATGGTGAAGTTGTTTTTTTTTTTTTTTTTTAAATTGATTAGAAAGGCTAAATTTCCTCAGTTAAGTCATGAGATTAAAATAGTAGAAACATGCATTAAACTTTTTGAAGGATAGGTTATTTAGTATTTTCTTTCCCTCCTGGTATTCTAGCATTAGGCTTAGACTATGCATCACTAAAAGGATCTTCAGCAACAACAAACCACTTTTAAATTTTCAGTGATTCATAGTTATCCAAAGTGTTACAAGAGATAGGAAATGCAATGAGTGCTAAATTTGACTGTTTGGGAAAGCAACTTATCTTCTAATTTCCATAACTTCATATTTAATAAAACCTGCAATGACAAAGTATGAAACCGTATTCCTATAATATATTGCTTACCTGGAAGAATGTCCTCTCATAAAATTTTACTCACCAAACTAGTTGCTAACTGAAAACTCAACAACATTCCTAACAACCAAACCACATCAGGTAAAATCAGTAAGGCCTGAATCCGCTGCTTTACTATCTGGCTAAAAAAGAACGCCACAGGGAATTTGGTAAAAAATAACTTCCCTAGAAATCAAATGTAACTAGAAATTTTTTTTATTTTATTTTTATTTTATTTTTGACAGAGAGAGAGATACAGAGACAGAGAGAGAACTGAACTGTGGGAACTCCCCAGTTCAGCATGTGGTTCCGCCTGGGCCGGAGCCGGGATTCGATCCTCGGTCCTTCAAATCGAGCGCTTAACCCACTGAGCCCATCCCAGCTTTCCCTAGAAATTTTTTTATATCCCAGAAAGAGGTTTGCCCCAAAAATAAGTTAATATGGTCTAGTTTAGGCACAGAACATAGCTGCCTCTTGCTTTCAAGGTTGTGGGCTACTTCTTTCTGAGTGAGCCATTTAAAAGGCCAGGTATTTTTAGTTCCCATGCTCTTCTAAAAGCCCAACTGGGAGGATGGCATTGGTTCGAACATTTGCCTTTATGAAAGAGCACATTTGGAGAAGTGCAACCTACAAGCAGAGCTGTGTGTGTTTAGTGATCAGAACACTTTTTTCCTGAGAAGGAAAAAAAGTGTCTATTTAATTTAATGATAAAGCAACATGCAATCTGAATTTTTTATACACATGGAATCTACTCAGCAAACCCATCACCCCAAAACTAGAATACTAAAGTGACTAAGAATTAACTTTCTAAAACAGCTAAGATATACATTAGTCCAGAGAGTGAATGTAATCAATTTGTCTTTATAAATGCATAATGCTAGCCTTTTTCTGTGTCTGATTCCAACACATTATAAGAAGGGAAAGTAACCTTCGGGTAGAAAAATAATCCTCATTTGCTATAAACCATATTCCAATGATTTCTAAATCTCTGTTCACTGAAGTCACGGAAATACAAAACAGGTAAAGACTGATTTAAAGGCCTAGAAGCCAAGACACAATTAGTATAATCTGAGTTTTTAGGCTGGTGTCATTCATGATTACTGGAAGCTAAAGGCTTACCTATTTTAACCAAAGTACAGAGCAAAGGCAAAGGTGGAGATCTAGCATGCTTACTACCTGAAGTTAAGGAGACGGACAGACTGCATGCAAAAGGCAAATTGAGTGTCATCTGTGATAAAACTGTTCCTATTCTGGGAAAGTGTGGGCATTGCCAAGATGACAGACTACAAGATAATAGTAGTTCATATTGACCCTAAGGTTTCCTTCATTTGCTGAGACAGGCCAGGAACATTGTAAAGAACATTTGAAATGATGTTTAATTTGAAATGAGGAGGTGTGAATGATGACTTCATATTCAGCATTCCCAACAACCAAACCCAAATCACCTCAAACTGCAGAGGAGTATTGCAGCGACTAGCAGTAGTAAGAGACGAGATTGGTGAGAACACGAGGCTGTATCCATTTCGACATTCCTCTTCTGGGTGAGAAGGACCAGATGTGATCAGCTGGGGGCTCTTTGAGCCTGGATTGGGAGGGGGTGGTGTGACTGGAGAAAGAGGACGCAGTAACTTGGTGACATTCTGCTCCATCAGATAGCGAGACTTCCATTTCTTTAATGGGCTCAACAAATCTATAAAATACAAAGCTTGAATGAGAAGCTGAAACCACCATTTAAAAGGAGGATCTGTAGTAAAGCCATTAATCTCTAGCCCCCAAATGGCTCTTAACTCCTCTTTTGCCTCATCCCATTATTATCTCCTGCAATCAAATCAAAACCCAAAGAAACTCTAATTACTATGAAATAATTTTCATAACTATTTCCCAGAGAACTGCCAGATGAATGACACTTCTGACGGATCCTGGGAACTAATTACTCTCTTCTTGTGGGGAATAGAAATTAAATTTTTCACACTGTATTTCTGAAATTCTCAAATCTGTGTCACTTTATTGAAATAACCCTTTACTTAATTGACATGTAGCCAGCTTAAGTTTCTGGGATGTTAACTATATACTTTTTATCTTCTCTATTTTTGCCATTTTTCAGCAGCTTTCTATTACATTCTGCTTTAGTATGAGTTACACATGATAATATGATTCCTATCTAGACCCTAGTTTTAGAGTGCTTCAAAGTGTGAAATAATTTCTATAAAAATACCAACTATTTTCAAAATCTAGGCTGGTACTTTTTTTTTCGTTAGAATATCCTACTTTATTATATTTCCTAGGTCTACTTAAAAAGAAAGTTACTAATGTGTATTTTAGTGACCAGTTGGGCCAAAGTACTTACCTCACTTTTTCAGAGGAAAAAATCTATTTTATTCATTTACAACACTTAAAGGATATTTATTTACTTAATGTCTCTACTATATGAAAACAACTTAACTAAGGTTATGTGGAGTTAAATGGTCATCATAGAGTTTACTTAAAGGGGTTTACAAATTTGTAAGAAAAAGAATGCATATATAAGAAATGTTTAATAGAAGTTTAAGAATCTCAACAGAGGAAAGCTGAGATGGCTCAGGCGGTTAAGTGCTTGCTTTGCAGCCCTGGGAACCGAGGATCAAATCCTGGCCCTGGCCCGTGCAGATCCATATGCTGAACTGGGGTGTGCTTCCTATGTGGGAGGCCCCCAGTTTGGTTCTCACCCCCAGGTTCAGCCCCTGATTCAAGGGGGTGTCCCTCCCATGCAGGAGGCCTCCAGCCCAGTTCCTACCCTGTGCAGCCCCCTCTGCCCACCTGTGTGGAATGAAACCAAGTTGAAAACTGATGACATATAACTATGGAGACTGCTCTGGGCAATCCCCCTTCTTTCTGTCTGTCTCTGTCTGTCAAAACCAATAAAATAAATCTTAAAAAAAAAAAAAAGTCTCAACAGAGGTGATTATATACTGCTGTTAGTAAAAAAAACTTATGCTTTTAAAAATTTATTTTTTTATTGTTTTTGACAGAGAGAGAGAGATACAGAGACAGAGAGAAGGAGGAGGGCCCAGAACAGTCTCCACAGTTGTACATCATTGGTTTTTCCACAGTTTCGTTCCACAGGTGGGCGAGGGGCTGCACAGGGCAGGAACTGGGCCAGGGTCTTCACCCTGGTGAGAACCGAACTGGAGGCACTCCCCAGTTCAGCATATGGGTCCACACGGGAAGGGGCCGGGACTCGATCCTTGGCCCCCAGGCTGCAAAGCGAGAGCCCAACCCACTGAGCCATCCCAGCTTCCCAGCATTCAAATTTTATGTGGCTAAATATATTCCATCTTCTATGGTTTTTAACCTTTACTCAAATAGTTCCCAAGAATATATAAATGAACACCCACATATTTAAATGCAGAACTTGAAATAATTCCCCGAAATTAGTGCACTGCTAATATCCTGGTATATTTTCATCTAGACCCTTTTCTTTTTTTTTTTTTTAAAGATTTATTTTATTGATTTTTGACAGAGAGAAACAGACAGAGAGAGACAGAGAGAAGGGGGAGGACCCAGAGCAGCCTCCATAGTCGACATTAGTTTTCCATGTTTCACTCCACAGGTGGGCATGGGGCTGCACCGGCAAGAACTGAACCGGGGTAACACCCCAGTTCAGCATGTGGGTCCGCATGGGCCGGGACCGGGACTCGACCCTCGGTCCCCAGGGCCTCAAAGCGAGCGCCCAACCCGCTGAGCCATCCCAGCTTTCCCAAGACCCTTTTCTTGACATGACCTTATTAATGCTTGTCTAAATCATACTGCTCAATAAACCCCTACATTCACTCAGAAATACATGGTAAATCTTTCCATAATAAATGAAATCTACAATTAAGTTGTCTTTTAAAAATATATATTTATTTTATTGTTTTTGACAGAGACAGAGAGAAAAAGCGAGAAGGGGGAGGGCTCAGAGCAGTCTCCACAGTTGTATATCATCAGTTTTTTTTAAATGGTTTTGTTCTACAAAGATGGGCGGGAACTGGGCTGGGGCCTCCCTCATGGGAAGCACACCCCAGTTCAGCATATGGGTCCACATGGGCTGGGGCCGGGATTTGATCCTTGGTCCCCAGGGCTGCAAAGTGAGCGCTGAGCCATCCTGGCTTCCCTACAATTAAGTCTTTAATGGCTGTATGTCATTCCTGTTATCAAAATTTAACCAACTTAAGTCTTTTTCTTGCTATTGAAAATATGCCTCAATGACTAATCATCTTGTTCTTAACAGTTGGCTCATGTCCTTTAGCCTGCATTCTACAGAAGTGTTAGTCTTGTTCTTCATTTGTAAGGGTTCCTTAAATGATAAGATGTTGATACCCTTTCTCAAAAATGTTACAATTAAATTTTCCCAGTTTGCTATCTGCCTCTTAATTTTATTAAGTCTTTTTTGGCTATACAAAGTTTTATATATATATATTTTTTAAGATTTATTTTTTTATTGTTTGAGAAAAGGTGAGAGAGCGAGTGGGCAAGAGAGAGAGAAAAGGTCCCAGAGCAGTATCCATAGTTGTACATCATTAGTTGTGACATAGTTTCATTCCATACAGGTGGATGTGGGGCAGCACATGGTGGGCACCAAACTGGGGGCCTCCCACATGGGAAGCCAGAACCTTCATGGCAGTGCCATCCCAGTTGGTGGTTACCAGCTGTGCTGCAGTTTAGTGTATGTGTTTGTATGGGCCAGGGCTGGGAATTGAACCTTGGACCTCATGGATGTAAGGCAAGTGCTCAACCTACTAAGCGATTTTGATATCCCCTATATTTAATTTTGAAAATTTAACTAAAATAGAGCATAAGGTAGCAATTATTATCCTTTTACATGCCAAATAGCTACCATATTCTTCAAAATCTTCTATAATTACAGAATTATAATTTCTCTATTGATTTGAAATACGATTATTTCAAATAAGACATGTCTTATATATACTAGGCTTAATTCTGAATGTTATTCTGTACAGTGTTGGCCAAATGGAATCAATATTGATGTGAAGTTTTAGTAAAATTGTTTGGGCAACACTGGTCATTCTACTCTAGCTCTCCACAATATTTTGGCTATTCTAGTATACTTGTTAATGTCACTGAAATGTAGAAATCATTTGCCAACCATGTCGATTTATTAAAATAAAAAAGACGTTTGATTGGAGTTATATTAAACTCATGAGTAATTTGGGAAAAATTCTCAGCACCTTGGAATGTTTTTCAGCTACTCATACCTTCAGTTATATTCCTCTTCATATAGATTCGAAACATTTCTAATTAGGTTTACTCTTTGGCATTCTCTATTTTTTGTTACTACTGTGACTTGGACATATTTCTCCCATTTAGGTTATTGTTAATACATAAGAAGATGTTTATATATCTTTGTACCCAGCTACCCTATTGATCTCTATTAGTTTTTCTGTTAATTTTTCCCACCATGAAGCACAACTGGAAACTGTTTTCAAAGAGATAAGGAAAAAAAAAAATCATTATGTGCTATCTTACTTAGTTAGCATTGAATTCATTTACTGTGCTATTACCCCATCTTCTCCATTTGGCCTGCTAATAAATTTATTACATGAATACATTTTCAAATACTGAACCACCTATGAACTCCTAGGAGACATTTTACTTATTCATAATGTACAAAAATTTTGGCCCAAACCTATTTCTATAGAACAGATACTTAGAAGAACTACTTGGTTAAGGAGCACAAATACAGAGGGTGACCAAAAAATGTATATACATTTTAGGAAAGAAAAAGCTGTATCAGAATTGTAATACTCAATATATACCGATAAAGATGACTACAAATCATGTTTGACTTCTACAATTATAAAAGGTACTCAAAGTGGTTTCCATGAGTGTCCAGACACTTCTGATGACAAAAGTGACCAATTCTATCACTGTGCATGCTGTTTCAATTTACCACATGCCTCAAACTTTTTTTTATAAAAGATTTACTTTATTGAGAGAAGGAAAGAGAGACAGACAGGCAGAGAGAAGGGGAGAGGGCCCAGAGTAGTCTCCACAGTTGTTGTACATCATTAGTTGTGACATGGTTCTATTCCACATAGGTGGATGTGGGGCCACGTGGGGTGGGAACCTAACTGGGGGCAGTTCAGCATATGGGTTTGCACAGGTTGGGGCCAGGATTTGATACCTGGATCTCGCAGTTGCAAGGCAAGCACTCAACCTGTGGACCTATCCAGGTATCTCCTGTGTCTCAAACTTACCATGAATGTGTGCAATTGTTAAGTGTGTTGGAGGTTCTATTGCACACTCATGCCTCCATTGTTGCTGTACTTCCACAACATTCGCAAATTTCAAATTATCACTTCAAAATGGTCTTGCACTCCTTGAATGACAATAGTACTTCTGCCATTTTCTTTGACCGTCCTGCCTGTTGCATGGTGATGCCAGCATTCATTTTTTAACACCATCTTTTGAGCATATGTCATACTACACATTACTACCATAATGCAATTCAACTTTGAA
Organism: Craseonycteris thonglongyai; assembly: GCA_004027555.1. Lineage (NCBI taxonomy): Eukaryota > Metazoa > Chordata > Mammalia > Chiroptera > Craseonycteridae > Craseonycteris > Craseonycteris thonglongyai. The sequence goes on from PVKE010037477.1 coordinate 7,647, forward strand.
AAGTAATACAGGGGAAGCTGGGATGACTCAGTGGGTTGAACACTCGCTTTGCAGCCCTGGGGACTGAGGACCGAATCCTGGCCCGTGTGGACTCATATGCTGAACTGGGGAGTGTCCCCAGTTTGGTTCTCACCGGGGTGAGATCCCAGCCCAGTTCCTGCCCTTTGCATCCCTGAGCCCACCTGTGGAATGAAACTATGTGGAAAAACCAATGATGTGCAGCTGTGGAGCCTGTTCTGGGCCCTCCCCCTTCTCTCTGTCTCTCTCTCTGTCAAAAACAATAAAAATAAACCTTAAAAAAAAAAAGAAGAAAAAGAAAAGTAATACATAGATAACATCCCTTAAAACATGTATACATTTTTCAGGAACACTTGGTATGTATATCCATTCTTGGACCAGCAGTACTGTGCTATTATCAGCTTTCAGCTTTATATTAGAAGCTAGTTTTATACTTCTAGGGAAAGTACGTCTCACCATTATTTTATTCTTTATTTTATTGCTTGAGAAGAGACAGAGAGAGACAGAGAGAGAGAGAGAGAGAAAGAGAAAGAGAGAGAGAGAGAGACAGAGAGAGAAAGGGGAAGGGGCCAGAGCAATCTCCGTAGTTGTACATTATTAGTTGTGACATTCCACACAGGTAGATATGGGGCTGCACGGGGCGGGAACCAAAGCGGGGGCCTCTCGCATGGGAGGCAAGAACCTTATTGCCCAGCCACCCCAGTAGTTACCACTTGTGTCACAGTTCAGCATATGGGGTGGGGGGATGAGGGGGTGGGGCTGCACAAGCCAGAGCTGGGAATCAACTCCAGACCTCATGACTGTGAACCAAGCACTCAAATGCGGGGCTATCCCAGAATCCCCTCATCATTCTTTTTCAATTTTTTTTCTTGGTTATTTTAATGTTTGATAAACCTCAATATCATTTAATCAGATTCCAAAGAAAAAACAACCTTGTGTGATGGGAACTATATGAACTTAGAGAGCGAGACAGATGTTGATTTATATTTATTCTTTCCATTAAGTATGAAATTACTCTTCATTTCCTGAAGACTATAAAAATATTTCTCAGTAAAGGTTTGCTCCATGTGTTCCACTAATGTTATTCCTAGGCAGTTTCTTAGTTTTTTTAAGTTTGGGAGTGAAAATGTTTTCTTAATTTTCTTCATACATAAATGTTTGCATAATGTACCTTCTATCCAGAGTTTTATGAAGCTCTTAGATTCTAAGTTTTTCAGATTATTTGGGCTCTCCTAGGTATATATCCACATCGTTTATAAATAATGAATGTTACATCACCACCTAGATAATGGCACTAACTTTCAGTTCTATACAACTTTAGCTTTTAGGAACTTAGAATCTTTAATGTTGTGTATCTGATTAATTTATGTAAATGTTCAATAAGAAAGAGTATTCTGTGTAGAATAATGACAGTAATGATTCAGATTTTTGGAATTTTTCTACTATCCCAATTTGTCTCCCTTTTTCTTTTTAAAGATTTTATTGTTTGAGAGCAGAGTGAGAGAGAGTGAGAGTGAGAGTGAGAGTGAGAGTGAGAGTGAGATAGAGAGAGAGAGAGAGAGAGAGAGAGAGAGAGGAGGGCCCAGGGCAGTCTCTGCAGTTGTACATCATTAGTTGTTACACAGTTTCATTCTACACAGGTGGATGTGGGGCTGCACAGGGCAGGAACTGAACTCTGGGCCTCTGGTATGGGAGGTGAGTGAGCACCTTTGCCGCTGTGCCATCATGGTGGCTACCAGTTGTGCTGCAGTTCATTCAGCAGATGAATTTGCATGGGTTGGGGCCAATATTCAATCCCTAGACCTCAAAATTGCAAGGCAAGCGCTCAACCTGTTGAGCTATCCTGGCATCCCATTTCCCTTCCTTGATTAATCTCTCCTTGGGTCTTTTTGAAGGAAAAACAAAACAAAACTAAAAAAGACAAAATTAAACCAAGAAATAAAAATAATTCCGAGGATGCCAGGATGGCTCAGGGGGTTAAGAATTTGCTTTGCGGCTGCGGGGTCCCAGGATTGAGTCCCGGTCCTGGCCCCAGCTGGTGTGAACACATATGCTGAACTGGGTATGGGAAGCCTCTGGCGCGGTTCCTGCCCTGTGCAGCCCTACATACACCTGTGTGGAATATAAGTATGTAAAAAACTGATGATATACAGCTGTGGAAACTGCCCTGGGTCTGCCCCCTTCTCTATCAAAACAGTAAAAAAAAAAATTCTTGGGATTTACACTAACTTTTGGCAATATATTATAATGAGTTACCTATTTGACTACTGCTTGTTTATTATTTTAAAAGATTTATTGTTTTTTGAGAGGTGAGAGAAAGAGAGAGAGAGAAGGGAGGAGGGCTCAGAGCAGTCTCCATAGTTGTACATCATTAGATGTGATGTAGTTTCATTCCACATAGGTGGATGTGGGGCTGAGCAGGGCAGAACTGAAAGGGGGGCCTCTTGCATGTGAAGCGAGAACCTTCACCACTGAGCCATTCCAGCAGTTACCAGTTGTGCCACAGTTCAGTATATAGAGTTTGCACAGGCCAGGGCCAGGAATCAGTCCGTGAAATTGCAAGGCAAGCACACAACTGCTGAGTTATCCTGGCACCCCCAACAAATGCTTGTTTTTAAGATTTTTTTTTAAAAATTGTTTCTGACAGAGAGACAGAGAGAAGGGGTAGGGCCCAGAGTAGTCGGCATAGTTGCACATCATTACTTTTCCACATAATTTTCCTTCTACAGGTAGGTGCGGGGCTGCACAGGACAGGAACCAGCTGGGAACCTCTAACACGGAAGACATGCCCTCACAAGTTGGTGGCCTCCTACATGGAAAGCATGCCTGGGGTGGGAGCCAAACCAGGGACCTCCCACATAACGAGTCTTGCCCTGGTGAGAACCAAACTGGGGCCACATTCCAGTTCAGCATATGGGTCTGCACAGGATAGGGCTAGGATTTGATCCTTGGATACTGGGGCTGCAAGATGAGCACTCAACCTGCTTTGCCCTTGCCTTTTTAAAAAAATTGCTTGGTTTTGATAAAATATTTTTCATCTGTTTATATTGCTCCTTAAGGGTAAGATGTGTCTTTTACATGCTCCTCACAAGTTTAGTAAAGGTTGGTGGCTAATAGTCCTAATTCCATTCCAAACAATGCACGTAGTAATAACAAAGGCACTTTCCCTAAGAGTCTTAGCTGGTCAGGACATGAACTGCCAAGCAACCTCCCTTTCCCAGACTCAAATATGTACACATATCACACACACACAAATGTGCATGTGTGTGTATATGAGGTAGAAGATTTTAGTTAAGTTACATTCTCGCTATATTGTAAAAGTTGCAATAAATTGATAATGTGCATGAAAATCTGGTACCAGCCTTTTATTAATCTGGTTTGAGTAAATCTCTCTAATCTTTTACGTAGAGAGAAAAATATTTTAAATACATTGTATCATTTATCTTACAGATGTTTCAACCTGGGATTTTATAATTTTGAGGTTACGCATGGTAATTTATAAGGTCTAATCCAATCTAGAGATAGAAGAATATACTAAGTCAATGACTTGAAAAAATATATTTTCAGTGGACTCCCCTTTCCCAAATTCATTATACAAAATTTTAATATACAGCAGATATTAGCAGACAAATCTACTGCATTTTTTTGTGTATGACATGATACTTCTGGCAGCAGACAAATCTACCGTATTTTTCCGTGTATAAGATGATACTTTTGGCTAAAATTTTTATACTAAAAATTGGGGGTCGTGTTATACACAGGAGTAACCCATGTATTCTTTTCTTTTTAAATCTTTTTTTTTTTTTAAGATTTGTATTGTTTTTTGACAGAGAGAGAAACAGAGAGAAGGGGGTGGACCCAGAGCAGTCTCCATAGTTGACAGCATTAGTTTTCCATATAGTTTCACTCCAAAGGTGGGCGCAGGGCTGTGCAGGGCAGGAACTGGGCCAGGAGCCTCCCACATAGGCCCCAGCAAGAACTGAGCTGAGGGCACAACCCCGGTTCAGCATATGGGTCTTCCTGGTCGGGGCTGTGGTTCGATCCTTGGGCTCTGGGGCTGCAAAGCGAACGTTTAACCTGCTGAGCCATCCCAGCTTCCCGAGCCGTCCCAGCTTCCCTTGTTTTCTTAATGTTAAATTAGAAAAGTAGAGGTTGTCTTACACATGGGAAAACATGGTAACTACTTAATTCAAGCTCATATTTACTCAGCTGGTCAATGAATAGAAATAATAAGGTAGTTTTATGAAAATATAAAATATTATCATATTAGCTGTAGCCTTACGTGACTTTTAGCATCTAATTTATTTTGGTATTTTGTTTTGATTATGCAATATCCACAAAATTTAGAGATAAACTTATGAAAATCACAGAAAACTGAAATTGATTTTGGAGGAGAAACTTTGGTAAAATGTCCCAAAGTAAGCTAGTATCACAGGTTCTTTCAATTGCAATTCAATGAAAACCTCTGCAAGAGTCACTGTGAAAACCAGTGCACCAGACGATTATTTATGACACTACAGTTTAAAAACTTATAAGGATTTTAAATTAGATCCAAGGTTGTGTCCTCTTAAAAAAATTTACGCTAATTGTGCTCAAGCCCTTTTGAAAATAACATAATAATTTCTCACTTACTTCATTCATCCCGACCCTTTAATGAAGCCACACCTAACTCAACCATCTACAATTTTGATTCACTCCTGAATAGTATCCCATCTTTTTGTTTACTTCCCTTCTTATAAATATGGATAAAGATTTCCTCAACTTACTACTTTAAATTTATCTAACCTTTTAATAACCATCTCTGCTGTAATCTGTACACTATCTAGTTCCTTCTTTGTCGTCCTGACATGAGATCTCTCTTTCTCTGTAAAGACAGATGTAAAGTAACTAAATAGAGAGCAATGCTATTTCCTTTTTTGTATCAGACTTTTTTAAGTACTCATACTGAATTTTTTTATGTGGACCTAAAATAATCATTGCTATATTCATAAGGGTTTGAGACACATACCTGCATTGTCTTTGTAGATACTAGAAGAGCTGCTATTCTCATTACTTTGGTATAGGTGCTGAGTTCTAGTCTCTTGGGGTATAGATGCTGTTTGAGTCATCCCTTCTTCCAAGGCTTGCTTTATCCAACGCTATAATGGAAAAAGAACAAAGGATTTATTAAAGATCATTTAAAACTAATCAGTGTACCTATTATAAATGCATTAAGCATATCATTACATATCAACTGCTGAGAGAAGCAATTCACCATACTCATTCAGTTTCACAGTTAAGTTTTGTCTAGTGTTTCAGCATATTAGAATATTGACCCATCAATTCCTTCTACTGGGCAAAATTGAGAAAACCTGGATTATACATAATGAGAACCATCAAAAAACCAAAACCAATAAAATTGATTACTATTCAAGTTTTTCATACTGCTTAGAATGGGGTAAATGGGAAGAAATAAGAAAGAAATCTTAGCATTTATTTATGAAAGACTCTGATCACAGATAAAACTACATAAAATAAGTGCCTAGAAGGAAGATAAAAGATCTCTTAAGAGTTGCCTGCCCTGTGCTGAGGATATCTGAGGCGGTAACAAAAAGATTCATAGGAAGACTCTGAATGAGAACAAATAGCTTTTCACTACAAGGTACCAAAATACTTCTAAGGTCTACTCTCAGATGAAATACCCTATGAGTTTTTTTCCTCTCTATTAAGCTGTTTGGTTAACCTTTGCATGAATAACGTAAATCATCAGAATAAATGACCTGCAGAAATCAAAAAGGGGAAAAAGTCAAAAAGAATTCTCTAATCAGTCACATTTTTTTATAGTGAATATTAGAATCTAAATGATGAGAAATAAATTTAGGTCAGAAAGTAAGCCTGCAAAGATTAGGATAATAAGATTATGCACCCTGTGGAGAGAGAAAATTTCTTACCTGTAATTGTGTTCTCTTAAGATACACAGTTGTAGGTTGCTCACCACTCTGTGGCTCTCCTGCCCTGACATAAGACAGATCGAATTTTGATAAACATCAATTTCTGAGTCAGACCCTCCCCCAAATAGGAAGAGCAAAGGTGATTATAATTTTACACCTTTAGAGAACAAGTATTACAGGTAAGTTAATATTCTCTTCACCAAAGAGAGCAATTCTAATAGATTTACCCTCTTAGAAACTTAGGAGTAATTATTTCTTAGGAAATAATGTGGGGAAAATTTCACTAAGAAAAAGTTTACATCTTATAAATGGCATTGTGGTCTGCCAAATGAAAGCAAAAATAAAGTTGTAAACACAAGAGGGTAAGAGTGAGTAAGCATGTAAAAGAGAGATCTCAATAGTCAGCTGAATCACATTGTAGGATATGACCAGGTCTCCGACAAGTCAAAACAAGACCAAGAATGAACTCTCTTACAGAATACTGACTTAAAGATGGAACTGTCAGAACCATATCATCTTACGATTTAGAAGAAACATTATAGGTCACCTTGTCCAAAGCACTCATTGTATAGATGAGGAAAATTAGGCCCCAGAGAAAAAGAGTGAGAAATTCTTTGTTACAGATATGTTTAGTTCAAATTTCTCTTTTCAGAGCAGATTATAGGACTCACTTGGGGTTACTGTTCTTTCCTCCAAGGGAAGTTAATTTCTTATATTTCCTTGTCAAGTAGATGTAGCCATAAAATAATTTACATTCTGGATCTGATGACTACAAAAAGGGAAAATAAAACCAGGACACGAATATTCTAAGGAATAAGATGCTGCTATGGTTACATATAAAGTCAAATAGCAAACATGACCTAACCCAATCCTCCTGGCACTTTTGTTTTATGTCTATACAGTATTTTAAGGCCCATAAAATAGAAACACAAACATTTATTTTTATCTAACAAGTTCCAATCACCCCTATAGACACCCCCATCTTTGAGTGCTAGCTCCAGTTAAGGTCATAAGGGTATTTCTTCCTTCTCTGAAACTCTATATTAAAGAGTTGTTTAGAAAGCTCAGAGATGGACAAGAGAAATGTTTTAAAGGATAAAGAACAAGAAAGTAATGTGAGTTTCGGAGTCCAAAGATCTGGGTTGAAATTTGGCAGTGCCTTTTTTTAGCTGCCTAACTAACTCTGGATAAGTTACTGAACGCTTTTGGGTCGAAGCTTCTGATCAGTAAATTGAGGCCAATAATCCCAACTTCACAGGGTGTCACACAGGCTAAGTAAGATAATTTATGTGAAGACAATTTGTAGCACGGAACTGGGTACACATGTTCAGTGAGGACTTGTTCAGCTGAATTTTAATGTTATGTACAGAGATACAGAGATTAAGAACACACCAGTGTATACAATGAAATACCAATGCAAAGCAGTGTTTCATTTTCAGTCAAGATGGTTTTCTAAGAAATCTTGAAAACCAAATGCCCCACACATATTATGCCTACAAGGTAAAAGTTTAGAGAAGATTTAGAGAACAAGGAGGCACACCACTGAAAGACTTCTTAGCCACTTATAAATGCTTCCACTCTAAAATAAGAATTAAAGCAAGCCTAAACAGAAGATACACATACCATAACGTGCTTTCAAAAAACTAGATTCAATTTATGTTAGAAACTCCAAGGACATCATAAAATGTTCTGTCAAATACTCTTAAGAATCTGGGTGCAAATATACATATGCAACTTTATACTGTATTTAACTAATGAGGCCATCACCTCCTTTAATTAGCTATGAAAACAGTGGGCCTATTAAGAACAAACACTGCTCTAACTAATCCCACAGAGGATAGTTTTTCTTATCTATCTTATAGTCTTCTCTGAAGGATCTTCAGAAATTTATTACAATTTTGTTTTATCATGGAAATCTTCTTAGGTCCTGAACTAAATGAATACTTTCAACCAACCTACATTAATAAGTCTCTCCTATCCATCCCAAACCAGGATAAAGCTGAGCTCAATTTTAAGATAAAAGACTGAATTTCATTAGCTTTGTCCTGTCAAAAGCTAAATTCTGGTTTTGTAATATAACCTTGATGTTAACAGAAAATCTTAAAGCTGTGATTTAAACTTAAATAAGATCTAATTTAAGTGAGGCAATTTTGTTATGATAATTCAATGTGCATGGCCTAAATTCCTGAAGACTGGCATGGCACATATAGATGAAAGTGCCTGAGTATAGCCTGTGTAATGTAAGACAAAGGATGGTCAGATACATGTGGAGAATATAACAAGAACAG
>PVKE010037478.1:0-15882 GCA_004027555.1 Craseonycteris thonglongyai
ATTTTCTTATTGAGGTCTGGGTCTTACTGTGTCTGGGTATTTTTTTTTTAATGTTTTTTATTTTTATTGTTTGTTTTGTTTTGTTTTGTTTTTTTGACAGAGAGAGAGAGAGAGAGAGAGAGAGAGAGAGAGAGAGATACAGAGACAGAGAGAGAACTGAACTGGGGGCACTCCCCAGTTCAGCACATGGGTCTGCACGGGCCGGGGCCGGGATTCAATCCTTGGTCCCTGGCACTACAAAGTGAGCGCTTAACCCACTGAGCCATCCCGACTTCCCCATGTGTCTGGGTATTTTGACAGCATTTTTTTTAGCTCTGAGTATCTTGAGAATTGCATCCCTAAATTATGTTTCACATAAACTATATGATTCCAAACCTGTAAGCTCCTGTTCTGGAGATTTTTCATTTTCTTTTGGAGTGGCTTTGGATCCTGATATAATTCATTGCATTTGATGTGGTTTTGTTTGCCTGGGGCATGAGTATCATTTCTCTCTGAAGGCTTTTTTAGAAGGTGGGCTTCTCTTTTATTTTGACCCAGATGTCTTAATGTGGATGCTCCTCCTCTTTGGATTAGTGTGGTGGGCAGTGATGTGGTATGTCTCTGATGTCAGTGTTGGGAAAGGCTGGCTGCTGCACCTGTGTTTTGCAGACTTCCTGGGCTCTTCTATATGTTACTTCAGGGGCAGGGTTAGTTGTGAATGGCTTAGGTTTGATTCACAGGGTAATTGCAGTTTGCCTTTTTTTTTTATGTCATTGTATAGCAGATAGTAGTTGGGGTTCAGTTGAGTGGGAACTAGTTTTGGGAGATGTTAGGAGAAGCAGTCGGTTTCTGTGTCCTGGGATTGCTCTTCTTGGAACTGGCTTAGTTGATAGAAGGTCAAGCAGTTGGGAGGTGAGGGTGGTACTGAGCTGGGGCAACCTGAGACAAAATAGTAAATTCTTTTGTCATCAGGAAAGCTAGTCAGTCATTGTGTGTGTGGTCTTGACCCTCTTCCAGGGCAATGTTCTGTACCCAGAGACAATTTTTGTTTGAGCCCTCATTATTAGGCTTCAGGGACCTGGCCCAGCTGGAACAGGGTTAGGCAGGTGTATTTGCCTGAGACAGAGGCCTGTCCAACTATGAATAAGAAGGCTGGCTTGCCACTGAACTTTGCACTTTCCTCCCCAGCCCTCTCTTGAGCCTCTTCCAGGAGGATGCTCTGCTTTATTGGCTGTGTTCTTAGCCTCACTGTCACCCAGAAACAATTTGCTTTTAAGTCTGCTTCTGAGCTTCAGGGTGCTGGACCGGCTGGCTGGGTGCTGGGCAGGCCGGCATAGCTGAGATGTGGACACATATCTTGCCATGAGCAGGGAAGCCAGTTGGCTAAAATGAAGTTGTGGCGTAGTCTTTCTAGTTTTCCCCTGCCATGTCTACTACTGTTCTAGGGCTATATTTTGATTTTGAAAGTCTGTAGCCAGGGAAGCAGTTTCCCTCAGAGCTGATTTGAATACAAGTCAGTGTATGTAGGTCACTGACTGTGCATGCTTCGAGCTATGGCTGGGGCTCTATTCTTTATCTGCCCAAATGACATTTCAGCATGTCACCACTTGGGTTCAGATATTAAATTGTCCACAATCTCATGGAGCCTCTGTTCTCTTTCTTGGGGTCTTGGCTTCCAGTCCTCCCAGGATCTAGCTCCTTTTTGGTTAAAGTCTTCTAATTCCCCCTTTTCTGTCAACCCCAGGTCACATTATGCAGACCCATCTTTGTACTGCTTCTGTCCTTTCTTTTCTACTTGCCCCTTTTTCTCTAATCTTTAGGTGTTGTCTTGTGTTTCATGGCTCTCTCAACTGAGACTGTTTCAAGGGGTTTGTCCTCAAGAGTTCTCTTTGTTCAAATGTCCCTTCCCAGGTAGGTTTGGGGGTTCTTCTTTCACACTGTCATCTTAAAAGTCTCTCTAATTTGTTTTATGAACTTTTGCCAGTATAACATATTTAAGAGAACAAATGAATATCATAGAGTTTTTCCTCAGCTGTCCATGTGTCTATGCAAGCATTTAATGTTTTTAGTTAATAAGTATAACAATAATCATAACAATATAGCATCTTGAACTTTACAGAAGATTCTCTCATGTATTATTTCACTTGTTCTCCACCTTATCCTAATAAATAGCTATAGTAAGTATTACTACCATCATTTCATAAGTAAGAAAACTAGTTTAAAGCAGCTGTTTTATTTATGTCTACAAAACTGAAGAAATTTTGATTCCAAGAGAAAATTCTAAATGTATAGTCCTAAATTTATTATACATAATTCTGTACAATAAATAAGGGAGGGACATGACCTATGTAGCAAGAAGAATTTTAAAAGACAATAGAGCTAGATGTTGAGTCATCAGTATACTTAATATCAGTGATAGTGAGCTTCTACAAAGCCAAGGCAGTTAGAGATCCATTAATATAAGTGTAGAATTCAAGCTAAGAAAAAAATATTTACATGATAATCTGTACTGATAGAGTTATATTTCTAGTATTGGGTTATATGCCAGTGTACTGAATGTGAGGAGCATCAGGGAGTGCATAAATGACTACTTTGAAAAATAATACATTTCCTACCCTTAGATGGCATTGCAATATGTCATCAGCACGAAATAGGAAACATTTCAATGGGCATGTGGTTAAACTCAATGAGATCTCAAAACTTGTTCAATTCTAACATTTCTTAATACTGTAAATCTCTGACTTATAGTATTAAGAAAGTTAACATTTCTTAATACTGTAAATCTCTGACTTATAGTATTAAGAAAGTTAACATTTCTTAATACTGTAAATCTCTGACTTATAGTATTAAGAAAGTTTATATCTAACTCACATACTTACATATATTTACATACACCAAAGTAATAATTAAAAAATTTATCTTTCATATGAAAACACTTTAAACTTTCATTGTCAGTCAAGATATAGATGTAAACTTACATAGGACAATTTTTCTCCTAATTATAGCTTGTACAAAGGGGAGGCTCCGTTTCATGATCAGTTTCAGAGTCATAAAAGTCAGACAATATGTTTCAATACGGTTTGATGATATAAGCATGGGTTTATTACTACCCACATTTAAGTATCTGGATCTTCATATGATTCCCTTAGGGTAAAATTTTATTCTGTTTAATTGTTTCAATTATTTAAAGATATTATACATTTTGTTCTATGAGAATTTTAACAAATGCACTTATTTTTTTTGATAGGCAATGTAGCAGTTGCATTTTTATATTATAAGAGTATTAGTCCCTTGTTTTCATCATCTGATAGCTTTTTACTGGAACCTCAAAGTTATGATAATTCTGAAGAGGAGGAAAAGGTCATCTCTTCAATAATTTCAGTCTCAATAAGCTCAACCCCACCCACATTGTATGAACTTGAAAACATAACATTTACATTAAGTCATAAAAAGGTAAGATTTTTTTTCTAGTGACTATTGGTTATGATTGCAAAACATTTATAGAAGTAGATACTTTTTGTTGTGTCCCTTTAATTGCATGTAAGTTCCTTAGTTTAAAAATAGAGATTCAAAATTAAAATAATAAAATGTTTAAAACTAATTTTTATATAAAATATCTTTGTATGTGTACTTAGAGCATTATTTAAACTATCTTATAATTACCATAGAATCACACATATTTAATGATAGGAAGTTAAGTTGTATCTTAGTCTTATTTTTAAGTACATACATTGTTCATTTTGGAATCTTTGTGCCTTTAAGGGATGAGTTATAAAAATGTATTAGTGCCTAAAATATAAATGCTACTTGTGTAATGAAAGCAGTGTTTGGTTAGTAATTGTTATTTAAAATAATATTTATACAGATCTGGGTGCTGATTACAACAAAAGCACAGAGAATTTTATATTTCATAAAAAAATTAACAATGACCATTTTAGTCTTCATTATTATCCTAAATCTTTTTCAAACTCATACTCATAAATAATTAAAATTGTATAATAAAAGAGCATGATTAGAAATAACCAAGTATTTAGTTGTTTTATATACCTGGAAATGAATGAAGAAACTCAAAAGACATAGATTTCTGCCTTTTTATAGTTCTTGTTTTCTTGGGCTTTTAGGAGAATTTTAGTCCCTGTACATGATTAAAGTACCAGTAATGCTCCATCTGGAGAGCCTTAAAGCTAGTCAATTATATTGACATGTTTATGGGGGAGGGAAGGAACTAAAAGAACATGTATGCTTACCCACAATACAAATGTATCATGATAACTAAAAACATCTAATATAGAGAGAAGCAAAATGCAGGAAAATGTAAGAAAATTAAAGTTCAATCCTAAATATTGGTGAGCATTTTTTGAGAGAACCATGCATGAAATGTATTATGAATGTAAAAGTAAACTTAGATATTTTCAGATGCTAAATGCAAATGACATTGCTGACACTAGAAATAAAACATTGTTCTTTTACATGGCTTTATGATTTTTGTAGAGTTTATATTAGTCAATGTTTTGGCAATTGAAGAGATGCCAAGAATAATCCACTTTACCAATCTGTTTGACAGAGCAACCAGACAAAACACACCTTTAAACAATAATTTTTCATCATAATTAATGAAATGTCAATTAGATTATAACATTGCTTAAGTAGTCCGTCACCAAAAGGATTTATTTGGGAAAAGTTGAAAGAAAGAAAGAAAAAATAAAGAATAAAAGAAAAGAAAGAAAAGAAAGGAAGAGAAAGAAAGGAAAGAAAGGAAGGAAGGAAGGAAGGAAAGAAGAAAAGAAAGAAGGGGAGAGAGAGAGAAAGGGAAGAAAGAAAAGGTATTATAGTGTAAACCTCAGAACAAGTGTCTCTAGACAGCCATATATATTCTCTGGCTCTGTTTCAAGATGGAGGAGCTAGAGTTCCAAGAGTTCAGTTCCACTCACCAATCCCCCAGCCTGATAAGATTTTTTTTTAAGTTATTCATATTTCTTTTTAAGATTTATTTTATTGTTTTTGACAGAGAGACAGACAGACAGAGAAAGACAGAGAGAAAGGGGAGGGCCCAGAGCAGTCTCCATGGTAGCATTTCATCAGTTTTCCGCATTGTTTTGTTCCACACAGGTGCATGGGTGCCTCACAGGGCAGGAACTGGGCTGGGTAGCCTCCTGTATGGGAGGCATGGCCTCTTGAGCCAGGAACCAACCTTGGGGGGGGGATGGGTAGAGAACTGAATGAGAGGCCTCCCGCATGGGAAGCACACCCTAGTTCAGCATATGGGTCCATATGGGCCAGGGCCAGGATTCAATCCTCAGTGCCTGGGGCTTCAAAGTGAGCGCTTAACCTGCTAAGCCATCCCAGCTTTTCAGATTTATTTTTTTAAGATTTATTTTTATTGCTTTTTGACAGAGAGAGAGAGACAGACAGAGAAAGGCAGAGAGAAAGGGGAGGGCCCAGAGCAGTCTACACAGCTGACAGCATTAGCTTTCCATACAGTTTCACTCCACAGGTGGGCACAGGGCTGCGCAGGGTAGGGAATTGGGTCAGGAGACTCCCACACAGATCTCAGCAAGAACTGAACTGAGGGCACAACCAGGTTCAGCATATGGGTCTGCCTGGGCCAGAGCCGGGACTCAATCCTCAGTCTCCAGGGCTGCAAAGTGAGTGCTCAACCCACTGAGCCGTCCCAGCTTCCCCTGATAAGATTTTTTAATATCCCAGTTCCACTTTATCAAGAACACTTTATTTCATTTAATCTTTCTGTTCAAATCTTATTTCAATTCAAAGTAACGTTCTTTACAAAATTTTATTACTTCCTTTGATAACACACCTCCCTAATCCATGACTCCCTCTATCTGATAATAAACTTTGGATTACATTTTTTTTATTTAAGAAAATAAATAGAAGCTATCTTATACACAACACCTTTAATTTCCTGTTTACCTGATAATTTATTTGCAACAACTAGTATACACTTCTCTATTACTTCAGAGGAATAACAATAGTCATTGTCATAATAATATTGATAATGATGATAGCAATTAGTACTTGAGCAAAACTTATATGAGACCAGGCCTAGCTACATTCTTAGAAAAATTTACTTAATTACCACAAGAGCCCTATGAAGTATGTACTATTATTTCCATTTTACAGATAAAGAAACTGAGACTCTGAGAGATTAACTTGCCCATGGTCACTTGCAATACTCTTGTAGAACAAAATTTTATTACCAGGAAGTCTGCTTCCAGAATCCATGCTTTCAACACTTAATTGATACTCTTTTGCCCATTGTTGTCCTGGGAATCATTCGCCTACCTGCCTCTTAAGAAATTATGTGCCTTCCATTTATCTCATCTTTTGTGCATCTCTTCAAGTTAGTGCCCCTGTCTCCACTAAAAAATAGGCTCAAGTTTCTGGATTCTTATGGAAAGGGGAAAACATTTGCCATTGGCCCAGTATCTCTACCCGAAAATCATAATGCCTCTTATGTTTCTAAAAAGTAGGTATTGGGGAAGCCGGGATGGCTCAGTGGGTTAAGTGCTCACTTTGCAGCTCCAGGGACCTAGGATCAAATCCTGGCCCTGGCCCGTGCGGAACCATGTGCTGAACTGGGGAGTTCCCCCAGTTCATCTCTCTCTCTCTGTCTCTGTCTCTGTATCTCTCTCTGTCAAAAATTTAATTAAATAAATAAATAAAAACTTTTAAAAGGTAGGTATTATATATTAACTTCTATCTATGGAAACTTTGAATAGAACTCTAACATATCTTCCCATGCAATACCCAGACATCCCCAAATATTTATCCTCCCATGCTTACATCAAATTTTTGGTTAAATTAGTTTTCAATATGCATATTATTATAATTAAATATGTATTCACAGCTGAGTCATGAGACTGAACCATTTCTGTGTTGTAAGTAAATTCTTCTACTTTAGCTTGCCTAGATTTCTATTTATCTATTACTAATTCATACTCAAACTTTCTGATGTAATATACACATATAACTCCTCATAAAATAATCAAAGTTATAAGATTATCTAACAGCTATTGTGGTGTCCTGAAGACATACTTTTTAGGTCTCTGTAAACTTGATTCTATGTGCATGGATTTCTCTTCAGACTGTGGCACAGCTCTCAGTCTGAACATGACTTTTACCATCATCCTGGACAACTCAGTTCTCTCCTATGTCAGACTTAATGTTCCCTTGAGCCAATGTTTCCTCTTTTTGGGTTTATCTCTGTATTTAAAGACTATTGTTTAGTGGCTCTTGAGAAAATGTGCATAAAAAAGTCATTTTCTTTTTTAAGATTTATTTTTATTGGTTTTTTGTTTTTGTTTTTGTTTTTTTGACAGAGAGAGAGAGAGAATGAGAGAAGGGGGAGGGCCCAGAGCAGTATCCATAGTTGTACATTATTAGTTATTGATATAGTTTCATGGTGGGCACAGGTCTGCGTAGAACAGGAACCAGGCAGGAACCAGGCTAGGGGCCTCCCGCATGGGAGGCACTTCTCCACAAGTCACGGTGGCACCCATATGGGAAGCATACCTGGGACAGGAGCTGAACAGTGTGCCTCCCACATGTGAAGCTTACCCTGATCTGAACTTAACTGGGGGCACACCCTAGGTCAGCATATGGGTCTGCATGGGCCGGGGCCAGAATTTGATCCTTGGATCCTAGAACTGCAAAGCGAGTGCTGTACCCATTGAGCCATTCCAGCATCCCCAAAAGATCAGTTTTTTGAAGGTATTTTATCCTTGTTTGAGAAACTTCATGATATACAGTTATAAATTATAAATATGTTTTCCTTCAAAATGTTCTACACCTTGCTCATTTGTCTTTTAGCTTTTTAGGTTAACCTTGATAAATTAAATATAATTAATATTTTACTTAAAATTTGCATATTTTTGCATGTAATAAGTCTTTCTCTCAAACTTTTGAAATCTTATCTTTTTTTCCTGAATTCTGATCTAAGATCAACCTGAGTGTGAGTTTTTCTTAATTAACTATATTAGGCATTATATAAGTTTGTTTAGTCTGAAATATATAGCCTTCATATCTAGGGAATTTTTAAATATTATATCTTTGCTAATTTTATTCTTTTCAGTGTTCCTAGTTTCTTCTTTTCTTATTTCTTTTATTGAAGTATTAGATTTCCCAGATGAGACTCTAGGTGTTCTTATTATTTATTTTGTTTTCCATTTAATAAATTTTTATTCTGCTAATATCTTATGTCTACTTTATTCTTAATTATCACTGAAAACCATAATTTTTGTACCCTGATTTTATTTGAGTGCACTATTTCTTATGAGATATATTTCTTTCTTTTCTTTTCTTTTCTTTTTTTTATTAACTGCTTTGTGCTCCCTATGCTGTGTTGTTCCTGATTTTCTTTGACTTACAATATTTGCCTTTGTTCTCTGTCTTTCATGTTACAGCATGTCCTCAGAGGTCTGGTGGTCCATAACTATCCATTCAGACATAATAATGAGGCATTTGTAAGGTGGCTGCAAGTACAGGTGGCAGTGGTGTGCTTCACAAGAGAGTTATCATCAGGCTGGTTTCTACCTTTTGCATTGACAGATCTAAAACTTACTACTTAAGTTATTTATTTTGGGCCTATCAGTTTCAAAGAAGGAATTCTTTTAGTCTTCTGCTCAAAGAAAGAAACTGAGCTACAAGGATTAGAAGAATGGAAAGAACATGGTGAGGTGAAAAAAAATAGAAGCTTAACATGTAGACAGATTCTCACTTAATCCCTTTTTTCTTTTAATGACATTCGTACTTTCAGCTGACACTGGTTCCCAATTCTAGAAACCCTCTGATTCCTCTGAATTATCTGGTTTCCTACAAGAGTGGGATTGGGCATTTCTTTACTGTTTTGAGGATACTCAATATAGAGTTTCAATTTTCTTCAGATAGCCTGACATATTTGAAAAACTTTTTGTCATCTCTTCAAATTTAGCTCAACAGTCTTTCCAGATTCACTCCAATTTAATTCAGTCTTCACTAGTGCTCCAACTATTGACACAAGTGTTATGTTTAGCATATATCTCATCAAATCAATTGTCTGATTGTATTAAAGTCATCTGAATTTCAATCATACTTGAGGGCGGATGCTTTATTTTTTTAATTGAGAATGTCTGTCTTTTCAAAAAGCCTATCACATATATGATACTCAACTAATGTTTTCTTTAATAAATGGTTGTTTGAAGCTTGGAGTTTAATTCTGTGTCACTTCACTTACTAATGATTAGTCTTGAATATATCTTTTGACATCTCTTGGCTTCTTAGCACAATACCTACATCACAGGGCACTTTTGATGATCAAGTTAGACAAAGCAGATGAAAAACCACCTAGTTATACTGTAAACTGTTATGTAATTGTAAGTAGTTTATATTTCTACAAGATATAAGTATAAGGTGTTAACATTATGTGATTAAATTATTGTTAAAACTTACAGAGCATTAGGCATTTTGTTATGACTAGTTAATATAAATATATGATAAAGGGAACTTTAGTGTTTATTGATCAGCCACTGTCTATGTTCATGTCTTTACTACACATTATCTCATTCATTTTGATCTAAATACATTCTACAAGTTTTTGGAAGATGCTAGTTTTGTTTCACCTCAGAGCTTTTTCATTTTTCCTTCCAACTCTCTGAAACCTTCTCTTCCCAAGTTTTCAGGGCCCACTCGCTCACTTCATTGAGGTATTTACTTAGAGATAATCTGGAAAAGGCCTCCTCATATCAACCTTCTTTCTACTTTTTTTTTCTTTTCATTTTCCAGGTTAATTTCTTTTGTTTGATAATTTCTCGGTTTCTCAAAAGAATGCAAGCTCAACAATGCAAACATTTTTGTTTGTTTGTTTCAGTGGTATATTTTTAATACTATGATCAACAACATATATCTGGTATATACTCAATGAATATTTATTGAATGAAGGCTATATGGTAAATGTGTGTCATGCACTATTATAAATGATATACATTATCTCATTTGATAATAGTTTTCACAACTCTGTTACAGGGTTAATACGATATAGCACTATTTCAATGTAAACTCCAGTTCTTCTACATAACAGCAGCATTCATTTACTAGCACTGATTTTATACTTTAGGTTTTAGATAAGTGTTTTAATGATATTGATATGCAAAGTGGTATTTTAAATATGAAAATGTAATACCATATGTGCAACGTTTTCTCATTTTTTCATAAATAAAATGTCTTTTTTCAGACCACAGATAAGTATAGGAGTCAATGTGCATTTTGGAACTACTCTCCTGACACCATGAATGGCAACTGGTCTTTGGAGGGCTGTGAGCTGACATACTCAAATGAGACCCACACCACATGCAGCTGTAATCACCTGACACATTTTGCAATTTTGATGTCTTCTAGTACATCCATTGTAATGCAATTTTCACTTCAAATTTATAAATTTTCATGTGTTGTTTTCTTATATCATTCAAAAAATAATTTTATGATTTCAATTGTTGTAAATAGCATATTTAATTAATTGATAAAACCCTATTACCTTTCTTAGTCTTCTTTTCCTTTACCTGCTTTCTATGACATATCTAGTGTGGATTTACAGTGGTTTTAGTTTCTAATATCTAGTAAATTCTATGTTAAGTACATATCCATTGACTCTTTTTTTAATGGCACTTTTAATGACCATTTATACATTTTAATTTATCATGGACTTGAAGAGCTTTTGGCCTTGCATTAAATGTTTATTTTTACCAATGACAAATAAGTTAAAAATATTTTATAATTGATTAATACACTTACAACATTCCGTGCCTTAATAATGTAGAACCCCATAAGATTTTAAACATAAAATATCTCTCAAAGGTATATAGCTTTGTAATATGTATTTCATATCAATAATATCTTACTTTTATATTATATAAATGAATGTTATCTCTCTACATGATATTTATTAGATTACATGTTTAATTCCACATATTCCACTTTTTTTTAAACAACAACAGTTTTGTTCTGTTTTTCAGTTTATTTATTTATTTATTTTTTGACAGAGAGAGAGACATACAGAGACAGAGACAGAGAGAGAACTGAACTGGGGGAACTCCCCAGTTCAGCATACAGTTCTGCACGGGCCGGGCCCGGGATTCGATCCTCGGTCCCCGGTGCTGCAAAGTGAGCGCTTAACCCACTGAGCCATTCTGGCTTCCCCATAATTCCACATATACTTAAAATTTCTCAAGTATATAAAGTGGACAAATAAATCTACCTAACCATGTCAATCACAAAGATGAGTTTTATTCTGAAAGTTAAGTAAGCAAAAAGGTCTTTTATCTGTATCTTAAAAATCAATATTCCCCTAGTTAGAATAAACCAATATTTCTCATTTCAAACTCTCTCAACTATACTCTTTTGATCTTCCATATATTCAACATTTCTAATACCTTTGTTAATGTGTTTTAGATGAATAACTGCATAGAAATAAAATTTGTTCTTCTCATTGATAAATCTGTTTTATAATAAATTGTTTTTCTAATATCATGAAACTGATAATAACATTATTAAACAATATGCTACTATATATACTATGCCTAGAAAAGAATCAAAGAAATGTTAAAGTGCTGCATGATTTATATCAGATCTCTCTAAATATTGAGCATTTTAAGAAGTCATCTAAGGGCATATTTATATTTCTATATTTAATTTACATTTTGATTAATGTTTCACTGAAAAAGAAAGTTTATTATATGTTGTAGTTTTTTGACAAGTTATGGAATTATTCTTTTAACAACTTTATTATTATTTTCCCATAGGGTATTAAAGATTATAATATTCTTACAAGAATTACTCAACTAGGAATAATTATTTCACTGATTTGCCTGGCAATATGCATTTTTACCTTCTGGTTCTTCAGTGAAATTCAAAGCACCAGGACAACAATTCACAAAAATCTTTGCTGTAACCTATTCCTTGCTGAACTTGTTTTTCTTGTTGGTATCAATACAAATTCTAATAAGGTATGTAGAACTCCTTTTTTCTCTATTTTTATTTTCTAGAGTTTTACTTTCCTAAATATATATGCCATAGACACATGAATTATAATTAAGGGTTCAGTGGGGTAAAATGCACTATATATTTTGCCCTTAAGTCTTTTTCTAAGTTTGAAAATGCTAATAAAATTATATCTAAGCAACCTACTTATCATTCACTTAACCACAATGCCCCTCATCACGATGAAGTATTTGGACAAATGAAAACCTTGCAACAAACTGGAGAAATAACTTTGTTTTTATGTGGCCATTAAACAAAGACATAGGAGAGAGAGGGAATTGTAAATAAATTTTTATTAATACAAAGACTAAACATAAAAGCAGCTATGGTCTCATAGGTCGAAATATGATAAATTGGCTCTACCTAGTAAATGTACTTTCCTAACTACCAATTTTCTATCCTTATGTACCAAGGGCTTTACCAAATCATCTCTGTATTTTCTTAGTCTGAGTCCTCCTAGAAGCAGACACTAACATGGAATTAAACATGCAATACATTTATTAAGCAAAATGACTGTGAAAGAAAATGTGGAGAGACCTGGAGAGCCATTAGACCAAGATGCAGTTATTTATTTATTTATTTTTGACAGAGAGAGATACAGAGACAGAGACAGAGAGAGAACCGAACTGGGGGAGCTCCCAGTTCAGCACATAGTTTCGCACAGGCCGGGGCCAGGATTCAATCCCCAGTCCCCGGCGCTGCAAAGTGAGCGCTTAACCCACCGAGCCATCCCGGCTTCCCCACCAAGATGCAGTTAAAGAGAGAAGAAAGGATGAGTGGGTGAAAGCATTTTACACAGTAGTGCAGTTCTAAAGAAAGGTCAACATGGTTGTCAGAGAGCACTTTGAGAAGACATTGAACTAAAAAGTCACATAGCAGAGGAATCCTCTGTCTCTCAAGAACAAGAGAATTGGATCAAAGATGGCGGCATGAGAGGAGAACGCCGATAACTGCCTGGGAAAGGACTTGTGAACAGAGGGGAATCTGCGGGGGAAACCCTGAGAAGCAACCTCAACTAAGAGAACCACACAGCGCAGAACAACACCCAAAGGTTAGAGAAAAAAGGGGAGAGCGGAAGAGTGAAGGGGAAGTAGCGGTTCGGGGACAGAGACTCGGAGTACAGCCTGGGGCTGACAAAAACAAAGGGAGATTGGGGGACTATGGACAAAGTGGAGCTGGATCGAGGGCGGGATAGAAGCAGAGACCTAGGGAGCGTGGAAGCCCCACAAGAATGTGGAAAATTTAACATCCGAACTCAAGGGACAGCATACAGTGCCCTAATCAGATCACAGAGCCTAAAGTGGAATAGGGACTGTGGAGAAGGGCGGCTGCACTTCCTGGCGGGCAGGGTAAGAGTGGGGAGCCAGCCCACGGCAGCTTGACACCCCTGATTTGTGGAGGAGATTGACTGTGAAGGAGCGCCTTCTGAAGACAGGGCTCTTGGAGTGAGGGCTGGGGCTTGAGTGGGCATGGCTGCATTAGACGTGCTTGGAGTGAATCCGGTGGTCTCAACAGAGCCGGGAGCATGGAGCGGCTGCTGCCCGAGCTGCAGCCTGTGCACAAAGGGCTTTCAGCGCCCTGCCCAACTGGCTGCTGCGTGCATGCACCCAGGCTTTCGGCGCCCCGCCCATCAGGCCACTGAGGTGCCGCTGCCAGCGCGCAACTGGGCTTTCAGCGCCCCACCCACCAGGCTGCTGCGACACCACTGCTTGTATGCCAGCGCGCAGTTGGGCTTTTGGCACCCCGCTCACCGGGCCACTGCGGCGCTGCTGCCAGCTCACAAGTGCGCAACTGGGCTTTCGGCGCCCTGCGCACTGGACCGCTGTGTATCGCTGCGGGCATGCTCCCCGGCTTTTGGAGCCCCGCCCACCGGGCTGCGGCTGTGCTGCCACCTCGCCAGCGCGCTAACGGGCTTTTGGCGCCCTGCTCACCAGGCCTCCGCAGCAACGCTGCCTGCGTGCAAGACCAGCGTTCGGCGCCCTGCCTACCCGGCTGCTGCGGCACTGCTGCCTGCTCGCAAGTGCCCAATGGAGCTTTCGGCATCCCGCCCACCAGACCTCTGGGGCACTGCAGCCTGCGTGCAACTAGGCTGCCGACCGGGTCACCGCGGTGTCATTGCCTGCGCACGGGACAGTGTGGCCAACTGGGGCCTCTGTCAAACCCCAGCCCATCCAAGTGCTGCCCTGCAGGCGCGGCTTTCAGATACGATTCAAGGAGGGGCAGCCAGGCAGACAAGAGAAAGCCCGGAGTTCCTGTGTCCCGCCTGCACTGAACCACCAGCCCCCCTGCTGAAAGAGGAATCTGCTATTGTGTCTCAGGCCCACCCTAGCTCCTACTCACATGCCCCCACCCCTGGCCACACCTTTACTACCCTGCTATCTAACAGTTAACACAGCAACCTGAAGTGCCCCAGGTCACAGAAGCTGTCTGCTTCCCCCAACCCTCTCCCAAAATCTCCTTCTCCCACAACTGAGCCCAAAATAAAAAATAAAGAGAAGCCCATCTGATAGGCAAACCCCCAGAGGGAAAACAGATTTATGCGTAAAGCAAAAAGAACGACATCGAACACAATGCACACCTCAGAATCAAAAGCCCCTCCAGAAGATCAGGGGCAGTCTTTAGTAAAGGACCTTGCACACTTGGAATCAAATCTAAGTGAAACAGAATTCAGGGCTGCATTAATCAAGGCACTCAGAGAGCTCACTCAATGCTGGCAAAGTACCCAGACACAGTTAAATGACCACAACAAGAAATATTCAGAGCAAAATGAGTACTTTACCAACAAAATTGAGAACCTAGAGCAGAACCAAAAGGAACTTCTTGAAATGAAAGGCATCATGGGAGAGCTGAGAAAAGAATTGACCGGCATAGGAAACAGGGCTGACCAGCTGGAGGAAAGGATGAGTGAAATTGAAGATACAAACATGGAAATGTCACAGAGGGAAGAAAAAAGGGAATGGAAAAGCAAGAGAAATGAAAGAGCCCTACAAGAACTTTCTGACTCCATCAGAAAAAACAATATTAGAATAATAGGGGTTCCTGAAGGAAGCGAGATGAAATCTTCTCAGAGTCTACTAAAACAAATAGTGGATGAAAATTTCTCTAACCTGTGGAAAGAATTACAGCCCCAAAATCCACGAGGAAAGAAGAAACCCTAACTAGACCCTAGCAGATCTTCTCCAAGGCACATTGTTCTGAAGATGACAAAAATTAATGACAAAGAAAAAGTTCTCAAGGCTGCCAGGGAAAAACAAAACATAACTTTCAAAGGAAAACCTATCAGGCTGTCACCAGACTTCTCAGCAGAAACTCTGCAAGCCAGGAGGGAGTGGAGCCCAATCTTCAAAATATTAAAAGAGAGAAATATCCAGCCAAGAATTAACTATCCAGCAATATTAACCTTTAGATATGAAGGAGGAATTAAGGCCTTTATAGATATACAGAAGCTGAGGGAATTCTCCAGCTCAAAACCGGCATTCCAAGAACTACTAAAGGAGGCTATCTGACCTGAATCCAGAAATCAAAATAAATGGAGAAAAGTTGGGACAACAAAAAAATAAAAAGGAAAGAAGAAATAGATACAGGATATCCTCATATATCAATCATCAGCCTGAATGTAAATGGACTGAATTCACCAATAAAGAGGCACAGGGTAGCAGACTGGATTAAAAAACAATATCCAACCATATGCTGCCTACAAGAGACACACCTCGGCCACAGGGACAAACATAGACTCAGGGTAAAAGGATGGAAAACAATACTCCAGGCAAATGGCAGTCAGAGAAAAGCTGGAGTGGCCATACTGATTTCTGATGAAAAAGACATCAGGATAAAAAAAATAATAAGACATAAAGATGGACATTACATCTTGATAAA
>PVKE010037479.1:0-15881 GCA_004027555.1 Craseonycteris thonglongyai
CTGGTTTGTGCGTGCAGGGGACAGCAGGAGGAGGGGCTGGTTTGTGCATGCAGGGGACAGCTAGAAGAGGGGCTGGTTTGTGCGTGCAGTGGACAGCTGGAGGAGGGGCTGGGGCGAGCTCGGTGGTGGGAGGAAAAGCCATAGTGACAGAGATTGTATCCTGTGGCTCAGTACCCGTGGCCTCCCCTAGATAATGATAGTCTTCATGGATGTTCGTGGAAGACACCAGGCAGGCAGCCCAGGGGAGGCAAAGACAGAGGGGACAGGAGTGTCCAGCATGCATGTGCACATGTGTGCGTGAGCCCCAGCTCTGAAAGCAGTGTTTGTGTGGTGTCAGGCTTTAGGGGTGCTGTTGGACTCTTCTTACTAGCACCCTTGGAGCTTTCTAGAGGGTCTGAAAGATGGAAGGAAGGAGAAATCAAACAGTGACTGCCCTTTGGTGTCAGCCCCAGTGTGCACCTCCCTGAGGACCCTAAGGTGGGCGGGGAGGCCTGCAGGGATGGAGGTGTCTAAGCGACAGTGTGCTGCTCTCACACCATGCGGCCCCTGCTAAGCTTTGCGTCAGGGTTGTGATTCCCAACTGGAGCTAGTCCCCAACTGCTGGCTTCCAGAGTAACAGGATGCGGGTTGGGGGACTCACCCTCAGTCTTGCACAGCGCAGGGAAAGAGGAGTGCTGGAGCAGAACTCTACTCTCCCTGGTGGGTAGGCCAGACTGGCATTCAGCTCCCAGCCTAGGTGACCTTGTCTCCACACTAGGGACTCACACTGTCCCAGTGGGCACACTTGGCCCCCATGGCTTTCCCTTCCCTGACGATGAAACCTGAGGCCTGACTGGACCCCTGGGCTCCTCCTTCTGGCTTGCTGCCTCCTCTTTGCCCTGCTCACTTCCCTCTCCTCCTGTCCTGTCTATCCAGGGCCCATGCCAGCCTCTCTTTGCAGCTCCAAGACCAAAGCTGATTCCTTCAGGACCTGCCATCCCCAATTCTAGGACCGCCCCCCCCCAAGTCTTTATGGTTGGCTCTTTCTACCACTGGAGTCTCAGGGCAGGTGCCACCTCCTCAAGAGGACCTCTCTGGCCCCCAGCTAAGGTCACCCTCCCCTAGATCACTTTGCCTTGTCTGCTTCCCAGCACTTCTTACATTCTAGAAGGATCTTGTTTACTGCCTTAATTATCACTTCCCCCCACCTCAATAAGAAGTGAGCACCATCTTGTCAAAGTGAGCACCATCTTGTCAGTGCTATAGCCCTGGCCCCTGATATACAACTTGGCACTGAATGGCCTCTAACAGATTTTTAGTGTTAGTTTACCCAGGTCTTTGCCAAATCCAGATTGCTTGAATCCTCCGAAGGGAGCAGCCACATCGGTCTTGTTGTATGTGTTGATGAACACAGTGCCTGCCTCCAGCTTGTCACTGACGTACAGGGCCTTGCTAATGTCCCTGGTGAAGACGCCAGAGGCCAGGCCAAATTCTGTGGCATTGGCCCGAGACAGCACAGTGTCCACATCACTGCAGAGAAAATCCAGGAAGAGGTTGGTGAAGCAGGTTTAGATGGCAGCCATGGACATGGGATTCAGAGAGACCCGCACCTCCCACAAAGAGCAGCCTGGCCCCCTCCAAGTTGCCCATCACTCAGTACCTTCTGGGGAGAAATGTTTGGCAAGAGTGTAGGAAACAGGGCAAGTGTGAGAGAAGGACAGGGTTAAAGAGAGGAGAAAGAGAGTTGGATTTGCATACAGTCAACCACAAGGACCCTTTGGGTCATCAAGGGCGAGCCCCTCCACTTTACAGGCAGGGGGACAGGAGCCCAGAGGGAGGCAGATGGGGCCCCCACAACACATGAAAAGGCACATGCACTCGGTATTCCCTAGGGAGCCACACTGGGGGCAACCCCACCGCAGACACCATGGGTTCTAATACTTAGCACAGTATTTGCTCGGTAGAAGGCAGAAAAGTATCTTTTTCTAATACAGTTAGCATGTGATGGTAATTTCGATAATTTTTTTGACAGTTGGAAGTATAGTGTATTAGGGTGAGGTGCCATTTTGTAATCTGCTCAAAAGTTCTACTCTGAAAACTAGTAGTCCATAAAAGAACTTGTGGTAGATCAAATATGTCCACAGAGTCCAATCCCTCTTCTTTTAAACCCAGGCTTGGTGACTTGCGAGACCAATAGGTCATGATGAAAGTTAGGTTCTGGGCTTTCGGATGCTGCTCAATGGACTTTGAGGAGCCTTGAAGCTTCCAGCAGCCTCTGTGGGGCAGCAAGGTACAGAGTGGAGGCCCCGAGGCTGCCATGGTGGAAAGAGCCTACAAGGAGGCCCAGAGCCCATGGAGGACAGCCGCTCCGGGGGTACTGGTTGAGGTCCCACAGAGGCACAGAGCAGTGGTGGGTTGGCCCCCTCAAACCCTAACCAAATAACAGATTCATGAGTGAAATAAATAACTGTTGCTATTCCAAGGCACTGAGTTTGGGGGTGGTTTATCACACATCAGTAGATAATTAGCACAGAGCCCAATACACTAAGAGAGACATCTAGAGACACAGAGGATACTCCCAGTGGGACCTGAAGCCCTGATAGCTCACTGAGGCTCTCCTCACCTCAGTGGTTGATGAGGATGCAGCAGGTGGGCAGGCTTCGTCAACAGCCCCCACCCCGTCTGAATTCTCCTTCTGCCCCAAAGCTCATATGAAGACCCCAGTAATGCCTGAGAAAGAATCAGGCTCTTGAGAGACATAAGAAGGATTCCCTACCCGTTGGCAAAACGAGAGATGATCATGATGGGCCCAAAGGACTCCTCCTTGGCTATGAACATGTGGTCTTCCACGTCCGTGAAAACAGTTGGCTGGAAAAAGAAACCTATGGGGGAAACAGAGGCTTGTGGCATTCAGAAAGGCTGTCCTCCAGTAGTCCAGCCTCTCCCTGTCCGTGCTATGTCCCACCAGCCACTGTGCACACATTCCACTCCAGCGACGCCATTTGAGACACTTGTGTGGTAGATGCACATTCTGCAGGTGGCTTTCCTGTCCTAGGTGTATGAGTTAGTGTGAACCTCACAACCCTTTCAACTAAATGCTGGTGAGAAAACTGAGGTTGAGTTGGTCTATAGTAGAGCTGACAGTTGGATCCAAGTCTGTCCAAGGCCATTGCTAAAGTTCAAGATCACAACAAAGACTTGGGTTTTCTAGTGGCATCTAGTCTGAAAACATATCTGGAGTCTTCCGTGAGTGCAGCCTCCCAACTGGCTCTCCACTGGACTCTGTGGTGTGGTGACAGAGAGGGGTCTTGGGCAGGACCTCCTGGGACTGCCTCCCTTCTCCTTCTTCTTCTGCTCTGCCCTGGGTTCCACCTGGAGCATTGCAGGCCCAGGCTCCCTTGGCCTCTGCCTTCCAGTTGGGTTTGGCCACTAGGAAGTAGCCCCTGTGCACAATTCTGCCTCTCACTGAATCCCAGGAATTCTGCTCCTTTCTCTTGCCCCTCAGTTCAGGTGGTAGTGGTGAGGGTTACCCACTGTTCCTAATTCCTGGGTGCTTCACCCCCAAACTACTCTTTGAATAATGCCTTCATTTCATTCTCTCCCATCAGCCCCTGAGCTCTGGCCCCATGGAACCCCCAGTCAGTGGGAATCATGAAGAGGGTAGGCAGACAGTGGCAGTACAGTGGTTATAAAACTGTTGAGGTATGAGGTGCTCAGGAGCACCTATGACGCAGTG
Source organism: Craseonycteris thonglongyai (assembly GCA_004027555.1). Lineage (NCBI taxonomy): Eukaryota > Metazoa > Chordata > Mammalia > Chiroptera > Craseonycteridae > Craseonycteris > Craseonycteris thonglongyai. The sequence goes on from PVKE010037479.1 coordinate 3,716, forward strand.
ACGGCCTGTGCCTTGCTGTCATTTGAGCTGGATGACAATTCACTGGGCAGGGAAACCAAAGAGGTGTTCTGTAAGCATTGGAGTGGCAAATGCAGAGAGAGCAATAAAATGAAAATCATGTTCATAGGAAGATTTAAGCACGGCCAGAGTATGGGTCTAGGCAAGCAAATTAGACACAGATCATGAAAGTCCCTTGGTGGGAAGTTAAGGAGTTTGAGTTTGTTGCTGGCAGGATGATGGGCAACTGTGAAAGGGTGCCAACACTGAGGGAGATCTAGGCAGACCTCTGGCAATTGCATAATAAAGGATTAGCAGGGTGCAAGGGGTCCTGCAGAAAGCTGCCATCACAGTCCAGGCAAAATGAGATTCAGAGAGTTGGACCAAAGGTGACAAGGGTACAGGAGAGGCCAGAAAGATTTCTAGATTTAGGAGAATTAGGCAATTAATTAAAAGTAGGGGGGTCAAGAAAAGAGAAGAGTCTAGAATTCATTCTGTCCTTCCCAGCTTCATCCATTAAATTAAAGCAGGCTTGGTATGACGCTTGGAGCGGGCACAAAGAACCTGACAGTGCACAGATGCGTGGCTCCTGTCCCCTGGAGCAGGCAGGCGAATGCAGAAGTTGCCTAAGTAGTCCGTACCCACCACTCCTACTCCTCTGACTCTGCTGACTTGATTAAACAGAAGACTCTAGAGAGGCAGGTGTGTGTACGTCTGGAGTCAGGTTGGGCCTGGGGACACTGTGATGACCTGATGAATTTGGTACCTTTGAGTTGAAGGGCCTGGGGGACATGCAGGTGGAGATGTCTTAAGAGGATAGGATTTTTCTTGGAGAAGATATTTGGGAGGATCTAAGCCATTGTGGATGATTAGATCCTCCAGGGAAAGTGTCTAATATGAGGAATGCTCCAAATTCAGGACAGACCAGGGGATAGAACTACATTTAAGAGACAGATGAAGCGGGAGCCTCCAGCAAAGAGCACCTGCTGAGAGACAGGAAAGCCATGGCATGCAGGGCCATGGAACCTGTGGGAGGGGAGAGTCAAGGATGTGGGGATGTTAGTGGCAAGTCAGAGCCCACTATGACACAGATTAAATCAGCAGTGACTGCTTTCAGCCCTGGTGCTGTCACCTTGCTACTTCCACACCTGGCCTGGCAGGTGTCCAAATAGTCAAGGCCACCCCATCCAAGGGAACTGGCCTTCAGATACCTCCAGTTCAAACTGGGCAGGAAACCGCTGGCCATGCTACCTGCTGCCTCAGTTTACCCAAGAATGGCAGGAGTGTTCTGACTGACCTGGCCGAGGAACTTGATTGCCACCGCAGACCAGGGTGGCCCCTTCCTTCACACCAAGCTGGCAGTACTCTATCAGCTTCTGCAGGTGGCCCTGGTGATTCTGCGGCCCATGGCTGGTGTCACGGTCTAGAGGATTGCCAATCTTCATCTTGCTCACCTCTTCTACCTGTGGAAAGTCCTCCCAATCAGGTGTCATTCAGGTGCTGCAGTTTTTCACGTTGTTCATCATCTGACCCTCTACCCCCCAACCACGTTTGTATTTTTGGTGAATAACCACTGGCTCTTGACAAAAGTCCACACGCTGGTTTCTAGCACTCAGGGAGTTCCATATTCTGGTTCCCAACCTGTCTTCCAGGCTGAGACCCAAATGTATGCTACATACAAGGAGACCTGAGACTAGTATCAGATGCGCTGTAAACACAGTTGTACAGGGTTGTAGTGAGAGGAAAAGAGAGACAGGCATGCGTGTGAGTGGGGGAGGTGGGGAGGGGGGCAGACAGGGTGTGTCGCTACACCGGTCCTGCACCCAGCTTCATGGACTAAGAAGCTGCAGGAAGACTTGTCCAGGGACTCCAAGATATGGGAGGGGGATGGGTGTGGAAACACCAGTCCTGTTGCAATACCCTGGTGACAAGGTGGGACAGGCACTGAGAGGCGTGGAGGGGCCTGGGCCTTGAGTCTGTTCACCGTTACCTCTACTTCTGCCTGCTTCAGAACCCATCTTGAAGGCACCCTCTTCCAGGAAGCCTTCTCTGTTGCCTCGGCAAACATATGAGTAGGTCTAGGCTTTGCTGCCTCAAGTTGGCCTGGGTTTCCTCAAGGGCAGTGCCAGGTGTTATTGAATGATTCTGGGGCTGGGAGGTGGAGTCAGTAAAAACCTGGATATGGGATGCTGTGCCATCCAGTACAGCTACCAAGGGCCGCAGCTGCCCTGGCACCTCACCACAGCTGTGAGCAAACTCAGGTGAGCCCACACTGGTGTCCACATGGCCAGCCTGGGACTGAGGGCTGTGTGTGCAGCTATTATCCCAAGCCCCGAGCTCTGGGAGGAGTTTGTTACACGGAAAAAGCTGTTCCACGGCCTTTTACAAAATCTGTGCCTTTCCTCACCGTCTTTCATATTTTTACCCATTATTCAAGACCTGCTTCTCCAGGACCTCCGCCCTGACAGCCACCGCACTGTCCCCGGGCCCACTCCCATTTCTTCTGGCTTCCCAAATAGTTTGTTTAAACATGCACACAGAGGTTGTGCTCCCAGCAACCCCTCTCATCTGCATTAGATTTTGCTCTGCAGGACATGAGTGGGTGGGGTGGGGTGGGGGGATCTTGGCTGAAGCTGAGCCAACCAGGGTTCCCCAAACCCTGCAATCCCCAAATGGATCAGAGATGGAAGGGAGACCCAGTCACATCAACCTTCGTCCTTCCCCACAGTTTTTACAACAGAGTTGGTGGGGAAAAGGTGGTTTCCTTGTCTGGATCTATCTTATACAATGTAGGAGATGCTGTCAGCCACCTGCCCCACCCCATTACTTGCGGGCACCCGCCCCGCAGTGGCCGGGAGGGGTGGTTGCTAACAGGGAAAAGAAATGGGGTCCACTGACTCTAGGAGTATACCCAAATGGTGCCACTCGTGTTCCAGAGCTCTGGTCCATGGGTCTGGCCGAGGCTGGGTGTCACCTGAGACTATGTCCTCAGTCCTTGTTCTCTCCTGGCCCCTCACATCTTTCACCTGAGAGCTCACCCTTAGTGAGCTACACAAATTCCTGGCTCAGGCTCCGCTGCAGGGACCCAATCTAAGGCAGGCCCTTTTGGGGTATGTCAAGTTGAGCTGCACTGTTGCTATGTCTTGCTGAAATAATGAAAACCAGTGAAGACTTGATATAGCTCCTGAGGGTTCCCTGCCCCAGGTGAATGGTGGCAGACTCCACTGGCCCAACACCCCTGTAGCCCAAGTGACTGTCCCAGTGCACCAGCATCTCTGAGCCCCCGGGGCAAAACTTACCACCTTCTGTACAAACTGGTCATGGATTGAGTCCTCTACAAAGAGCCGGCCTGCTGCAATGCAGTTCTCTCCTTTGTTGAAGAAGACAGAGCTCATCCCCTTTGGTGAAGCAACAAAAATGCTGGATTATAGCCACCTCAACAGGCCCAGTGTCCCACTCCCACTGTGCCCTGGTACCCCCTTCTTGTAGGGAATAGGAGGAATGCATGTGTCCCGAATTCCTAAGGTGTCTGGGCCCTGCCAGTGGCGGGTACATGCACTTCATTCATTCCTTAGCCACCGCAAGAGGAAGGGCAGAGGGTGACCTGCCCCTAGGGGACAAGGCCTGTGTCCATGTTGCAGAGAGTGGAGGACAAGAGGGAGTGAAGTGGATTAAGCCTGGAGTCGCTGCCCACTTATTGCGGAGCTTGGAAAGTCTGTTACTGTGGAACAGGCAACAGAAGGTGGGCCAAGGCAGGCAGGATTGCAGAATAAAGGTTCTCAGAGGCCCAAGGTAACCTGCTTTTTGGACCTGGGGAGCCCTTCTGGGGCTGGGGGAGGAGCGAGAGCCTAGCTGCTTTGGGTCAAGCCTGGCTCTTCTGGAAGCTGGCAATGTCATGGCCTGGGCCTCTGGCCCAGCAGCACTGGCCTCAGCACCAGGACCAAAACCCTTGGTCTGACAAACTGGCCTCCCTTGGTTTCCCCATCTAGTGAGAATGGACTCCCTTTCATATCCACGCTGGATGTCACATCATCTTTCAAGGCACAATGGGACTTAGATGTGGTAGGAGCATATGCAGGCACCTGGATGGACAGAACCTTACTGGTTTGCTCCCATTGGAGTGGATGGGGACTGAGGCATAACAATAACAACAACAATACTAATGTAAGAACAACTTGTGCACAGCACTTGCAACATGTAGCCACCGGTCTACGTCCTTCAGACACAGTAGTTTGTATAATCCTTATCACAACCATTGGAGGTAGGTATACTACTCTTCCCATCTTACAGGTGAGATCACAGAGCCCCAGAAAGGTTAAGTAACTTGTCCAAGGTTGCTCAGCAAGCCAGTGGTGAGCTGGGCAAGTGTGGGTGTGACCCAAGGTAAGGAGGTTCACTGTTGGCAGGATCTGCCCAAGTGTCCAAGGATCTACTTTTCTTTTTGAGGACAGGAAAGGTTGCTGTGCTGATTTCAGAACATGTTTTTCAATCCATGAAGCAGATTCCAATTATTCTTAAAGTTCTGAAACTTCTTGGGAGGTTGGTTTTAGAGGGCATGTGTCATTTCTTGTCACAAAGGCTCCTTCCTGCCACAGGCTACGCTTCTGGTGACACTACAGTTTAGGTTAAATGTGTTACTTTGATTGCAGACCAGAGAAAGTCTCCCACCCTCCAACCCCCACTTGCCTCCCCCCAGGCCGTCTCTTACCATCTGCACAGCCTTGTTGAGATCACAGTCAGCAAAGATGATGAGGGGTGACTTCCCACCCAGCTCCAAGGACACCTTCTTCACGTTACTCACAGCACAGCTGGAAGGAACAGTTTTGGTGGGACTGGCGCATGAGAGATACTGACACAGAGCGCTAGGTGAAGGGGCCAAGGGCAGCTCCCACGCATGCTTGAAAGAGCAGGCAGAGGGTTGGAGGGAGTCCCATGTGAGATGAGGCCCAGCACGTTCTCCCCACCCCGCACTTGCCGCTACTCCCTCTTGCCTCCCCTCGCTCACTAGTTTACCGTTGTGCCGTCCCTGTCCTCCAACAGCCCAGCCCAGCTCAGGGCCTTGCTCTCACTGTCACACTCATTCGATATCCCCACAGCACATTCCTCACCTCCTTTAGGCTTCTGCTCCAAAGTCCCTTATTTCTGGGCCTGCTCTGACAGGCCCTTATGAAACATAAGGTGCGTTTGTCTAACCCCATCCACCAGGGAGCAGAAGGCCAGCAGGGCGAGCAGATGCTTGTTTGGGCCTGCAGGCTGGGTTCACCAAACGTCGAGGTAAGAGATCAAACACAGAAGCGTTCTCTAGTTGGGCAGTTACAGTGCCATAGGGGCTTCACGCCTCAGATTTTTAGTGGCAGATGCAAACAGAGTCCTGTGCATGCCACATCAATGGACACAAAAGCGACTTACTGATACTGTCCTCAAAGGGACACTCAGTAGACTGGGCTGGCAAACCATGAGGCATGACAGGCAGGGGCTCCTCGCTCAGGACGGACCTCAGGCACCAGCCACGGGGCCTGGACAGGATGCCGGAAGACAGCAGCCACAGTGCCATGGAGCGCTGCCCACCAAACCCTCCTTAGAGTGGACACTTCCCGAGGACTTTGCGCACACACGTTCTGATATGAATACCACCTACACACCACCGAGGAAACCGGCCAGCTCTTTGATCGGAAGCGGTACACTGCTGTGACGGCTGGCAGTTGCCTCCCCTGCCCTGCCGTGCGCCTGCTCACCCGCCAGTCCCTGGCGCTCTCCAGTCCCTCCTGTCAGTGCCCAGGTTCTCTCCACTGCACTCAGAACGAGTCACAGCAGCTGCTGGTGCACTGACTGGTTTTCAATGTGAAAATAAAATAAAAACTGTCCTTGGAGTTATTTCTAAATAGAACTTGTCTCTAATTGTAATGCAACAGAAAGGTCTGTGATGATCAGTATTTAATCATTTTTTTCACACATAGGAGTGCTATGTGTTCTAGGATTTGACATTTTCAGTGATTGAGAATTACTATATTTAAAAAGTGGAAATGCCACTACTAAAAACAGAATGCTATAAACAGAATGATGTCATTTGCTTTCAAAGACTATTGATATACTAGAAAGATGTGAAAATAATAATAAAAGTATTTCTTGTCAAACTTTGGGTTAAGATTAGGATTGTAATCTGCAAGTTATTGCGGGATAAACACTGCAGCCACCAGTGCCGCCCGCGACTATTCTCAGGGCCAATGGGACATGGATTAAAAAAAAAAAAAAAAAGCTAAAGAGAAACTGGTGAAATCAATTCTAATATAATTTAACCCAATTAAACAAAAATACTATCATTTCAACTTGTAACCAATATAAAAATGATTAATGAGATGCTTTACTCCATGTGCTAAATTCCGAGAATCTGGTGTATCTTTACACTCCCAGTACAACTCAATTCAGAGCACCTCCCTTCCAACTGCTGAGCAGCAGGCATGCTCCAGCACCTCACTGGTCCCAGTGAGCACCACGGAGCAGCCGTCACCAGCCCCACCAAGGGCTTGTCACAAACTTGGAATCAGAACCTGCACTACCCCAGCACCCAGGAACCGCAGCACACGCGGAGGCTTAAGAAAAAGGATCAAGCTCACACACAGACACTGTGACCAGAGCCACAGTTTCTGAGGTAGTAGTGGCCTCTTGCACACACCCCAACCACCTACCTCTTCATGATGTGCTTTCCCACCTCTGTGGAGCCTGTGAACCCAATTTTCCGCACATCTGGATGGTCTGAGAGTCTCTGGCCAACCAATGAGCCTGCAGATGGGAGAAGGTGGGGGAGTCAGGGCATCCTCCATGGTGTGCTGGTGCTGGGAGGCATGAGCCCTGTTACCCCTCACAGTCCACCCCAAGGCCAGAGTTCTGGGCTCTGCCCTGCGGGCTCAGTGCAAGTGCACTGGGCCTTGCTCCCTGGTAAGGACAGAAGTGTATCCCCTCAAAATCTATATTGTATACACATAGATGTGAACAAAACCACTCCATCTCTGTGTCCTGGGTTTCATTTTATTTTTCTTCCATGCTGTGACCTTTGACCAACCTCACCGTCCTTAGCAAGCATATCAAAACTTTCCAGTTGATGACTGTCTGTTTTCCTTAAAATGTAGCCATAAATACTTTTGTTAGCAACAGTCAGAATGGCATGACAACCAAATAAAAATCAAACTGGTAAAAGTATCCATTATAAACAATCCTCTATCACAAGACCACCCAGAGGTATGCCCCCTGGTGCTACTTTATTCTTTGTCCCTTTGTCCTGTCAGTCATTAGTACCCAAGTTACACTATTAAAAATGTACTGTAAAAGGGGTCTGCCAGCAGTGAACAATCTGAGTTGTTGGGTCATCTCTTCCACTCCAACCCAACCTTCCTATAAATAAATTACCCTAGAGTAAAGTGTTATAGCCTATGGAGTTGCCTGCTTCATTTGTCTGTCTTAAGATGCCATCTCACTACAGTGACCATTACATCTTTGCCCCACTGTCAGACATGTTAAAGCCCTGACTCCCAGTACCTCAGAGGTGACTGTATTTGGAGACAGCGTTTTTAAAGAGGTAATTAAGGTAAAAAGAAGTCATTATCCAATTCAATGAGGGTCATTATTCCTAATATAGTCCGACTGGTGTTCTTTTAAGAAGAGTAGATTACACAGACACAGGTTGAGGAAAGGGCCTGTGAGAACACAGGGAGAAGACAGTCATCTGCAAGCCCAGAGAGAGGCCTCAGAAGGAACCAACGCTGCTCCCACTTTGATCTTGGACTTATGGCCTCCAAAACTGTGAGAAATAAATGTCTGTTGTTTCAGGTCTCCCAGTCCATGGTACTCATACAGTCTGCATGTGGCTCTCAACATATCAAGGTAGATACCAAGGGTGCAGGCACCCAGATTTCCAGGTCTTCCAGGGTTTCCAGCAGAGACCCAAGGACTGCCTGGCCTGTCTGTGAGGGCAGTGGTGCTGCGTGTCACAGACTCCAAAAGGCCTTCCTTAGGGACACAGCCTGACCAGGAGGGTCCCAGGCATGGAGAGCCCAAGTGGGGAGGGCCCAGGTGTGCAGAGCCAGGCATTCGCTGCTCCACTTGCTTGGAATGATGGGAACCTAACCTGCCCCTTCCTCCTTGGCCTTCTTAATTCACACCAAGCCCTGTGCACACCCGGTCCCTCAAGGTGGCTCATTCCTACTCAGCTTTAGGATCTCTTTTCAGTGAGATTTCATGGTCATCTCTCCCTAAACTCAAAAGTACTCTCTTGCTCCTTAACTTAAACAGCTTACGTATCTTTCCTCTTTTGGCTCAGGACTCTACTCACTTAACTTGCCTCCTACTTCTCCTGCTGCTCTTTTCCCACTCCCTTTGCTCTTCCTCTCCCCAACCTTAAAATACCCAGTGCCTCTGGTTCTATCCTAGGCCCTCTTCTGCTCTGCTCAATCCACACTGTCTCAGCTGATCTCACTGGGCTCACCTATTCATGTGCTCCCTCAGGCACGACATCCTCTCAAGCTGGGTCCCCAAGCCAAGCTCCTCTGGAATACAGACCTATTTGTCACCTCTCTGCCCACTCAGCAACTCCACTTGAATGTCGCACAGCCTCTCAAATTCAATGTATTTGAAACTGAGCTCTTAATTTCCCCAGACCTGCTCCTCCTGCAGCTTCTCTATTTCAGTAAATAACCTCTCCTCATAGCCAGTTGGTTAAGCCAAAAACCTGACAGTTGATCTGGACACATCCCTTTCCCAACCTGTCAGTCACCCAGTCCTGGGCTCCTCCCCACATCCAGTCCCTCCGTCTCCACTGCTCCCTGCCTCTGAGCTTATACGACTGCATGTGCTCAGGGGCGCATGTGAAGGTTCCAGTTTGGAAGGTTTGAGGTGGGTCACTTGCATCCTCTCTGTATATTTAAAGCTCTACAAGAAATTTTGATACTAATTTTATTCCACCGCTCCTTGTTTAAAAAAAATCAATGTTTTGGGGAGAAAACATTTGCAAAAGATGCATCTGATAAGGGACTGGTAATCAAAATATAAAAAATACTCTTAGAAATCAACAATAAAAAAATAAAGTGCCCAATTAAAAAATGGGCAAAAGACCTGAATAGACACCTCGCCAAAGAAGATATACAGGTGACAAACATATGAAAAGATGTTTCACATCGTATGTCATCAGGGAAATGCAAATTAAAACAATACTTAGGTACCACAACCATCTGTGAGAATGGCTAAAATCCAAAACACTGACAACAGCAAATACTAAAAGGGATGTGGAGCAAAGAGAGCTCTCATTTATTTATTGCTGGTGGGAATGCAAAATGGAATAAGCACTGTAGAAGACAGTTCAACAGTTTCTTATAAAACTAACGATACTCAACATACCATCCAGCAACCATGCTCCTTGGTATTGAATCAATTGAGCTGAAAAGTTATGTCCACATAAAACCCTGCATTCAAATGTTCATAGCAGCTTTATTCATAATTGCCAAAACTTAGAAGCAACCAAGTAGCTTTCAGTAGGTGAATGGATAAATAAATTGTGGCACATCTAGACAATGGAAGACTATTCATCACCAAAAACAAAAAACAAAAAAAAACTATTAAGCCACAAAAATGATGGGGGAACCCTAAATGCATATTATCAAGTAAAAGAAGCCAATCTTAAAAGGCTACATACTGTATGATTCCAATTATATTACATTTTGAAAAAGTTAAAACTATGGAGACAGTGAGATCAGTGGTTGCCAGGGATTAGAGGGGAGGAGGGGTGAACAGGTGGAACCCAGAGGAAATTCAGAGCAATGAAACTATTCCATATACTACAGTGGTATATACTTCTCATTATTTATTTGTCATAGAATATACAACACCAAGAGTGAATCCTAAGGTAATTTTGGACTCTGGTTGATAATGATGTGTCAATTTAAGTTTGTCAGTTGTAACAAATATAGCACCTGGTGCAGGATGTTTATAGGGACACTGTGCATGCTTGGGGACAAAGAGTACATGGAACTCTATACTGTCCACTCAATTTGCTGTGAATCAAAAATTGCTTTGAAAAATATAAAGCCTATTTAATAATAATAATAAAATCACTGTTTTAGGCTATCCCAGAAATATTTACAAGAAGGTATCATATACCAGATCTCAAAGAAATTCTCCATTTTGGAAAGAAGGACTTTTATAGGCTATTATGGGTTGGATTATGTCCTTAAAATATTCATATGTTGACAGCCTAACACCCTACCTCAGAATGTGACCTTTTTTTTTAGAAAAAAAGGTTGTTAAAATGATGCCATTAGGGTGGGCTCAAATCCAATAAGACTGATATCCTTATAAAAAGAAGAAACTTAGACATAGACAGGAAACATGCCATGTAAAGATCAAGGTAGATATTAGGGTGATGCTTCTGTAAGCTGAAAAGGCGCAAGGAAGGATGGTTTCCTGGAGCATTCTAAGGAAGCAGAGCCCTGCCAACACTTGATCTCAGACTTCTAGTCTCTAGAACTATGAGATCAAATTTACGTTGTTAAACCACCGAGTTTGTGGTATTGTTATGGCAGCCCCAGAAAACTAAAACACAAGCTGGGATGCTGGGATAGCTCAACAGGTTGAGCACTTGCCTTGCAACCGTGAGGTTCATGGATCGAATCCTGGCCCCAGCCCATGCAAATCCACATGCTGAACTGCGGTGTGCAACTGGTAACCACCAGGAAGGTGGCAAAGGTTCTCACCTCCCATGAGGGAGGCCCCCCAGTTTGGTTCTGCCCCATGCAGCCCCATATCCACCTGCATAGAATAAAACTACCGGTATATCAAAAAACTAATGATGTACAAATGTGGAGACTGCTCTGGGCCTTCCCTCTTCTCTTTGTCTCTCTCTCTCACTTTCTCTCAAACAATAAAATAAATCTTTAAAAAACTACATAAGAAAATAAAACACAAGCTATATTCTCTGATCATGGGGTAATAAAACTGGAAATGTAAGAATAAAATTTTTTAGACCAAAAATATTAGTTGAAAATTAAAAAATCTCTTGATTTACTGGATCAGAGAAGAGATCAAATATACAATTTACATGTCATTCCCATCAAAATCCCACAGTCATTCTTTCAAGAAATAGATTTAAAAAATCATCAAATTTGTATGGAACCACAAAAGACCACGAATCGCAAAAGCTATCCTAAGGAAAAAGGATAAAGCTGGGGGCATCTCACTGCCTGACTTTTATCTGTACTATAAAGCCTCAGTAATCAAAACAGCTTGGTACTGGCAGAAAAACAGACCCACGGACCAATGGAACAGAATTGAAAACCCAGAAATAAACCCACAAATTGATGGACAGATTATTTGTGATAGAGGATCAAAAAATATACAGTGGGGAAAAGAAAGCCTCTTCAGTAAATGGTGCGGGGAAAATTGGAAAACCACATGCAAAAGGCTGAATGTGAACTGCGATCTCTCACCATATACCAAAATTAACTCAGAATGGATTCAAGACCTCCAAATAAGAAAGAAAACAATAAATTGAATAGAAGAAAACATTAGCACTAAACTTATGGACCTGGGATTCAGGGAGGACTTTATGAATCTGACCTCAATGGCAAGGGAAGTAAAAGCACAAATAAACGAAAGGGACCTTATCAAGCTAAAAAGCTTCTGCACTGCAAAGGAAACCATTAACAAAGCAAAGAGGCAACCAACCAACTGGGAAAAAATATTTGCAAACAATGCCTCTGATAAGGGGCTAATATAAAAAATATACAAAGAACTTGTACAACTCAACAAGAAAAAAACAAGCAATCCAATTAAAAAATGGGCAGATGACCTTAACAGACACTTCTCTCATGAAGACATACATATGGCCAACAGATATATGAAAAAATGCTCCACTTCACTTAGCAATTAGGGAGATGCAAATAAAAACCATAATGAGATACCATCTTACACCTGTTAGAATGGCTTTAATCAACAAGACAAGGGATAACAAGTGCTGGAGAGGCTGTGGACAAAAAGGAACCCTCATACACTGCTGGTGGGAATGTAAACTGGTACAACCATTATGGAAGGCTGTATGGAGATTCCTCAAAAAATTACGAATGGAATTACCATATGACCCAGCCATCCCTCTACTGGGCATCTACCCAAAAAACCTGAAGACCTT
>PVKE010037480.1:0-15833 GCA_004027555.1 Craseonycteris thonglongyai
TCAGTGCATATTTATTTCTATTTTACTTTTTGACAGATAGAGAGAGAGACAGAGACAGAGACAGCTAGAGAACCGAACTGTGGGAACTCCCCAGTTCAGCATGTGGGTCCTGCCTGGGCCGGAGCCGGGATTCGATCCTCGGTCCTCGTGGCCTCAAAGCGAGCGCTCAACCCGCTGAGCCGTCCCGGCTTTCCCCTAAAAAATTATTTTTTATTTTGACTTTGTCACTTTCCTTTCATAGTTAGGCATGTTGCATTGAAAAATAATCCTTCCAGGGATACCAGAGACCAAGCGTGTAGTACAAACTACCATCACCAGATGCAGAACTTTGGGTAAATCACTAAGGGCCTCCATTTTCTCAACTGTAAAATGGGGCTTAGACTAGACCATTTCTAAGGTTTTCCTTAACATGTTGACAATAGTTTCAGTATTTGTAACTAAAACTATCTTGAGTAGATTTGGTGCCCTGCTATAACCTTTTACAAAGCGCAGTTAAGTACCGCACCATAAAGGACCCTTCAATATTAAGTGAACACAATTGGACTAGGTGGAACACCATAGAACTTACTTGATTTGTAATTTTACTCCCTGTGGGATAGGGTGCAAATTTCTTGGTGTCACACTCATGGCCCTTCAGGAGCTGAGCTGTGCCTTTAGGCTCATTTCTTAACAAGTCGCCCAGATAAGGAATCCCTGGCCCCAGGCAAATCTAATAAGCAGCAACAGCAGAAAAGCCCTGGACTTGGCATTGAGGGTTCTGCTTTAGTGAGTCTCCTTCTTCAACCCAGCCCTTCTTCTCCCTCTTCCTCTCATCTTCATGGAGAACTTCAATGCATATTTCAAGAACTAGCCCCAGGTTCTCTTCAGCTATAATTGTATCAAGGCCATCCATTAAGATGTCATCAGTGGCTTGAGGGGACCAGCCATTGTATCCATGCTGCTTCCCCCATTCAGATTTCATCTTCTGCTCTTCTCCCTGGCCTTCTATTATTTGGCAAGATTGAACCTTTCCTCTGGCTTTTCCCTGTTTAGAGACCCCCTTCACTGTTCCCATAGCTTCTCTTCATAGGACCAATTCATTCATCATCATTCAGCTCTTAGCTCAAATGTCACCTCTGCAGAGAATCAGTACTTACTATCCCAGATCTACAGTAGTTCCCCTACCAAATCCTTCCAATCATTCTGTCATTTCTACTGAAGCAGTTGTCACTGTCAGAAATGATTTATTTATCTCCTTGTTTATTTTCTCCTCTCCCCAGTTCTCCCTTTGCTACAACTCATTCTTCTGACCGGAATGCAGTGACCTTGTCTATGCATTCATTCATGTAGCCCTGTGCTTACAGAACTGCCTGGCTATACTGGTATCAATTAATATATTTGGAATTAGTGTATTATATGTAGCATTTGAAACTACAGGAATGGGTATAAATCAGATTGCTTTATGAGTATAGGTTTCCTGGTGAGTGGAAATGAAAAGATGGGTGTCCTAATTAACCTCCCCTCCTTCCCACACTCTAGCAACTATGCTCTGAGTCCATATTCAAATGTTTTGTCTTTCATATCTGTCTTTGCCTGTCAAGAATGCTTGAAGGCCTAACTTTTTCAAGGCCTTTTAGATCACAGACACTAGGGCCAAACTGTTTAGGTTCAAGTCCCAGTTCTGTCTATATATGACCTTGGGTAAGTAATTTATCCTCTCTGTGTCTGTTTCCACATCCATAAAATGATGCCTACCTCATGAGATTGTTGGGATGACTACAGGACATATGCAAAACACTCAGAACAGTGCCTGGCCATAGTCAGCACAACATACATGTTAGTCATTCATATTAGTTGTTTCTACCATGTGGAGACAGGACACAAATGACAAATCCAAATAAAAGGAGTATTGGTGGGTGATGAACGTGATGGGGAAGCATGTAAGACAGGAAATAAGAGCAATAGGACATTGGCTTTCAGGAATTTGAAACAATATAGTTTATTAATTTTACATTTAGATATTTATAAGATACATCTATACAGAAAATCTAAAAGTTATTTAGAGTATCTCCATTTTTGTTGAATGTTATAAATTTTATTTTAAAATAGCTTAACAAAACAGATCTTACATTTTAATATTTAAAAATAAAATCCATTATATAAAAATATTGAGCATTCAAAAAGCTGTAAAAACCATGATTCAAGTCAACAATTCTGTGTTTTGACATTCAGTGGGTAAACATGATTTCATTTGTCTATGAAGAATTTACTTTGTTCCTTTCTGGATTTTTCCAGGCTTTCGTAAGTAATCATTCCATTTGGCAGCTGCAACTTACTCTTTTCTGTTTCCAGTATGTTCTCAGCTTCACCTTAAATAAAGTATAAACACATGTTACCAAAGGGGTATCAGCATTTTGTGAGAAGACCTACTTGCTTTGCTCCAGTGACAAGCTGTAACACCGTGTGGAGGGTACCCCCAAGTCTTAAAGTTCAATATTTCACCCACTGTCCTCAGAAGTGACCTCCCAAGGAAGCATAGTGATGAATTCTGAAGGCTCATGAGAGATAAATCAGATGCCAAGGATTTAATTTGACAGGAGAACACATTTTAAAATATGGGAGAGAAAGCATACCAAGTAATATTTTTTTCCCTTGAAGGAAAGTCAGGATGATAAATATTAGTTGTGTTTGAAAGGGTCTGTGGTAGAGAAACTAGATAGTCCCTCTATTGCCTCTGAATATATAATAAGTGACATAAGAGAAAATAAAGTTCAAATTATCAGGAAAGTTCATCTTCGACCTGAAACTACTTGAATAAATTCTCAAAATAATATTAAATGTTCCTTAATCTTTAGATAAACATACACACTTTTTTATAAACAATTCCTCTTTCAGATATCAGCTAGTAATTTCTTGGGCCATTAATATTTGCCAGCTTTTATCATTGAATATAAATTAGAAAAATTAATATAGATTATAATACCCATTGACATTTCATAAACTTTGGGAATAAAGGCAAATGTTTTCTTAAATTTTCCTCTTTGAGCACACAATTTATATTCCAAATCCAACAAGGCCGACTACAATTTTCAATTTATTACAGCATTCCAACCATCTACAAACATTTTCCCCTCAATCTTAAATAGTAAGTAGAGGTCATTATAACTTGTCTATAATTAGGCAGGCCATAGATGTTTGCATGGACCATGACTCCCACACAGCAAATCCTAGAATGTGTTTATGGGATGTCCGATGGTAAATTCAGTCCAGCAGGGACTACACAGATCTTGGGGTTATCACTAGTTAACAGGACTAAATGTTATAACCTAAACTTTCTAATATGGTAGGTTTCCAGGTAAATTCTAAAGTTGTAATTTTTTATAAGAAATTCTCATAACATGTCTCTGATCGACCTGTAATAAATTTATTTCCAAAATATACTATCAAAATGTTTCCAGAAAAATACTTGTTATATAGCAGTAGTATGTTCAAATGAATGCTGCATAATAGAGTTGACAAATCTTAATACTGCATATTAATTTTTATGAGGCATTGAGAATTCTAATGTCCATATAAACAATGAGACACAGTTGAGTTCAGACTAATGAATTCTTACACACACAAGCAATATGAGACTGAGCTGGTTATTGAAATGAGTTTTAACATTAGTAGATCAGGTGTGTACAGTTAATTTCCTGCCTAAAATTGGATTGTACTCTAAAAATTAATTTGTAGATCAGTGTTTTAGAACTTGGAATGTTTTTCCATAGGAATGATAAGATAAATCAATGTCTAGGCCATCAACAAAATACTGTTTAGCACACAATATTGCTGAACTATAATACCAACAATACCAGGCCACTAAAAACATTTTAACATAGTATCTATGTGGGAAACACATTTCCATTTCTGAGGGGGGACTTTTAAGAACATACAATCTCTCCACCTCCTTAGGACTGGGAATGAGATATTCTACTCCCTACTCTCTACCCTGTACCTTCTCCTTCCCCAACCAAGCCAGTCCTCACAGAGCTTCAAGGATGCGCCCGTAGCCCAGGAGAGAACAGGATGGCAAAAATGAAAGTCTGCGAAAGTACCTTTTCCAATATGCTCTGGACTGAATGTTCAAATAGTGGGGACACAGGGATCCTGTGTGAGTGTCATTCCTGAGAAGTGGCGGGAATTTGGAAGACATGGATACCACAGACTCATGGGACACTGTCTTCGGGGACAGGAATGGTTTCTGTGCTGGCTGTGCTATTTGCTAGGGCACTAGGGGCCAGGGTTCTGTGAGGGCAGTATGGCACTGGGGAATATTACAACCAGCTCTCCAAAAAACAACGTATATACGTTTATTGTATACATACGTAAGTTTATTAGAAATATTACTTATATAAAAAATATAGGGGAAGCCGGGATGGCTCAGTGGGTTAGGCGCTCACTTTGCAGCCCCGGAGCCCGAGGATCGAATCCCGGCCCCGGCCCCTGTGGATCCATGTGCTGAACTGGGAGCTCCCCCAGTTCAGTTCTCTCTCTCTCTCTCTCTCTCTCTCTCTCTCTCTGTCCAAAATAAATAAAAATAAAATAAAATATAAAAAATATATATAGCACACCTTATAAATGATAAAATGTATAATAAATTGTATCATAAACTCCATGTAGCAAAGTGACTCTCACAGAATGTTTTCATTGATTTTTGCTGGACACTCGTATCCACAGCTAACCTATAGTAGCAGTTGATGAGAGTTTAATTCCAATATAAATGATGGGTGGTGTTCATTTACATTAATAAGTAGGACAAAGTGAAACAAGGACATATGTTGAAGCACTAGTTATTTGAAAGTGATGTGAAGAATTAACTGAGTCAGATAACAGTTTTTAAATATTGAGAGACTATTTCTTCAATTTCTTAGGCTATTCACAATGTAATGGCTATGGACACAACACACTTTTAGGCATAATCTACATTATTAACATATCTTTAATCACGATCGTAAGTCTAGACCATGGGATGACAAACATTTTTTAAAGGGCTGGATGGTAAATATTTTAGGCTTGTGAGGCCTTTCATCTCAATTGCTGTGACTCAGCTCTGTCATGGCAACGGGATAGCAGCCAAAGACAATTCAGAAATGAATGGGCATGTCTGTGTTCCAATAAAACTTTATTTTTAGAAATAGTTGGCCAGCTCACGGGACATAGTTTTCCAACCCCTGGTCTGGACAATCAACAAAAACATAAGTCAAGCCATGATTTGTCATTCTCTGTTTTCCATGGTACAAATACTCCCACCAAGATCAAATTCAAGGTACCAGTGGGATGTCACTGAAGTCAGAGTGGTATCTGTGTTTCATTGTGATGGTATATCAGCATTTCTATCACACAGATACAACAGATATTCACAACTTAAGAGAACAGATAATAGTAAAACCATTAGACACTGATGTGTTCTGAGTATTTTTACCATTGTTTTAATATAATTTAATGTTTATTTTTATCATCTATTTCATTGTAAGTTTATATAATTTAACTTTTAATAAGTACTGTATTTAACAACGAGCTTACAAAATTCCTGAACACTTGAAAGTGGTTCTTGTGAGCTGGTATGAGCTGGCTCCAGCATACCACAGTGTGATGGGGAGTAGAAATGTTGGTCATTGGGAGCTCAGAGAGAGGTTCTTACCAGAATCTTCATAAGTCAAGAGATCATAAAGAGGGAATCATTTAACTGGATGAATTTAAAGGAATAGAGACTCTGTCTGGTTTATCAAAGATTTACCTTTCATTCTTTGTAGAAGAGTTCCATAGCCCAAGTCATACTGGTAGGTAAAGACGAAGCCTAAAGGAACAACAGGGAAGAGGAGCACTGGATTCTTTTTTTTTATTGCCCTGGTTCGGAAAAAAGAAGAATGAATAACAAGGCATGACCTGTAAATTCATATCTCTATGACTATACTTGATGAAAAAATGTTTATCTGCTTTTTGAAAGACTGTCCTTCATTTCAAAAGTTACTTAATGCATTTGAGTCTTCTTTGAAAATAGGATTTCCTTACCCATCACCCCTCACCACATTCTGCCATTTTCAAAGGCCGGGCTATGACTTGCTCATCTTTATTTGATGTGGATGCTCAGACTATTCATTTTACAGGTGGATAAGTGTTGATCTCTATTCTTTAGGGATTATGGAGATAAACTTGTAGAAGTCTCCTTCTATCTCAGTGTCAAGTCAGTAACTTATGAAATGGAGAAAAGGACAGAAGAAATATATGACACTAAAGGCAAAATTAACTATTACTACCCTGTTTCTACATAGTTGCCTCTGAGGACTAAACTATAATGGTTACTTTGTTCACATATATACTATTTGTACTGAAGTCCTATATTGGCTAACTTAATAATAATATAATGGCAAAGACAAAAGAAGTAAATTATTTAAGAAAAATGTAAAGTAAATAACACACATACCCAGCTGTTAAAGACATGGCTGCAATGCCAAAAAATGTTCCAAAGTATCTGAGGAATTCCCGAGACCAGGCAACCTGCAAGGCTATTTGTCTTTCTCTCATCTCATTTTGCATTATTAGCTGCCTTTCCAGCTGAGGATAAAATGAAAAACAAAGTGTGCTTTAGTCACCTTTTCAACTGAGCACAGAGTAAATAATTTGTTCTTCCCGTGCATTTTCTTTCTTCAATTGCTTTCATATTTTTTGCTTTTATTCTCAATAGATTTTTACTAAAGACCCTCTGGAAAACAATCTCCCAACTTCATCAGTGAAACATTCCTGGAATATATACAGAATGGATATAATATTCCTTCTGCATCCCAAGTTATTGAACACATGTGGCCCAAGCTTTCATCCCGGCCTAAAGTATATGTTCAGCTTATTATATCTCAAGTGAGGAAAGATCTATGTGCATTTAAGTGCACATACAGTTTACTGGCCTTTATTGCAACTTGCACTGAAATAATTTTGCCACCCAAATCCATCCAACTCCCAATTGAAATTCATTTGGAGTATTAGGTCCATATCACTGCATGACATAGTGGTAGAGGGGTGTTATTTTGAGACATCAGTAGACACTTTTCCTTGTCACAATTTTCTTGTTGCCTCAAGTCCTTCACCACTTCAGCCAGTGCCTTTCATTGCTTTGGAATAGAAAGTAGATACAGTCCAGAACACAGAAGGAGAATGCATTTCTGAATGTATTTTTAGGAAACACAAAAGAAGCAAATCTGAAAGCCCAACATGATTGTTTTGGGGGTCAGATTTATGAGGGAGAAAAGTTGTTTTTAATTCTGAAATCTTGGCACAATGTATTACTTGCAAAGCAGGGAGAATAACAAGCATAGAATTCACGACATAAACCATAGGGTAGTCTGGGAAGCCGGGATGGCTCAGCGGGTTAAGCACTCACTTTGCAGCCCCAGGGACTGAGGATTGAATCCCTGCCCCGGCCCGTGTAGACTCATCTGCTGAACTGAGGTGTGCTTCCCATGCAGGAGGCCCCCAGTTTGCTTCTCACTCCCCAGCTTGGCCCCCAGCTTGCAGGGGCTTGCCTCCCATACAGGAAGCTCCAGTTCCGTCCTGCATAGCCCCCACCCATGTGTGTGGAACAAACCCGGGGCAAACACTGATGACATACAACAATGGAGACTGCTCTGGACCCTTCCCCTTCTCTCTGTCTCTGTCTCTCTCTTTCTCTGTCAAAGACAATAAAATTAATCTTTTGAAAAATTTAAAAAGAAAAACATAAAGATGAGGCTTGGCTCTTTGTCACCTCTTGGGAGTTGAGGCCCCATGGGGTGTGAGAAATTGGGGGTTTGGATCCCCAGATGGAGAGCACTTGGTTTCCCGCCTCCTGATGAGAACGCTGGAAGAGGCAGTGGAAGTAAAGCAGAAATGGTTGCAGGGCAGATGCTTAGAGCAGACCCAAGAGAGGCCACCCCAGTCTCCTCAGGCCCAGGGGTATTGGACAATGTCACCCTGGAGAGGGGCTCAGAAGGTAAATGTGAATTGAAAGCAGGTGGCTTAGCAGGGAGTCATCAAAGCCGGGGCATGGAGATCCCATAATAGACACTTGGGTAGAGACCATAAGCTAAGGGCTGGGTGAGGAAGGCACCCATAGGATCAGCCGTGCCCAGAGCACAGAGGTCATGGCCAAGCCAGCCTGAAAATGGTCAAATGCCCTCAGAGAACATCACCCGGCACCGCCTGGGTTCATCAAACAGAGCAGCAGGAAAGCCTCCTCCACCCAGACATGTCTTCCATGACAACCATGCCACCTGAGATCACCTGGACCCAAACTCAGACTGACCCAGAAAAAAAAGAAAAGGACAGAGAAGGGCAGGGGCCACGCTCTTCATCAACAAAGAAATGAGTTTTAACCAATAAATAATTGTCTCACTTTGACTTGTCAAAATTAAATTTGCCCTCAGCAGCAGAAATTATTCATTTTTAATTCAGTTAGAGACTAAAAAGAATAGTGTTTTGGTACATATAATTATTCAGCAATGAAATTCCTTCTTGCTATGTTACTTTCTCAAAAATCTTACATGATAGTTATTTATATGCCCCCAACATGATGTAGTTGCATCAGTTATTTGTTTTGTCATCAAAAGGAAGTTACATACCATCATGACACAGGGGAAGCCACGATCAGTGGTTCTGGACCTTAGGAGCACATTATGTGCTTCTGGGGAGCTTTTCAAATTCCCACTGCCCAGGTTCAGACCTCAGGCCAATTAAACCAGAAGGGATCGATGAAAGCAAGACCAGGCATTGGTATTTTTGAAAGGCTGTCAGGTAATTCCAGTGTGCAGCTAAAATTGAGAACCACTGCCTGAGATTAAAGAACTCAACCTAGGTTTTTTTCCCACCAAAGATCAAGCTGAAGTCTCAAAACTAATCCTCTGGGAACTCTCAAAATATAGTGAACAGGGGGCTTCTGAAGGGTGGTGGAACTAACCTGTATGGTACTGTTGTGGTGGATGCATGATGCTCTTTGATGTTCTCCAGTTGTTAAAACTCTTAACACTTTATAGCATAGCATGAACCTTACTGTATACAAATTTACAAATCATCCAGGTCAGGGGATACATTGGATAGAATGTTGACTGTGACAAAACTGATCTAATTATATTACAAATGTATGAAATAACTTTAATAAAGTGGGTAGAGGAAAAGGAACTGACTAACTTTGGAAAATGGTATTTTGACTGGCAACTATCAAACTAAAGACAACAGGAACTGTACATAAATGCTGTACTCTATTGGTTAACATTATTTCTCACAGGGTATGGGTTAACAATTCTGACACTACTTTCCATGTATAACCGGAGATAAGCAAACAAATGAATTCATGGCAAATGGTAGGAGTCTGTCTTCTTACTACTACAGAGATTACAAAAGAGCAAGAGGAATACACTAGAATAAACCATGGTGTTCTGGATTAGAGGCAGTGACAACAGTATGACTCATGTTTAGCTTAATATAGGTATAGATCCACAGAGACAGAATTATAGATACACCTGGTTAGTGAAACTGCGTATATTTCCCAGCTCCGTCCCCTGAGAGGGCATAGAGGTGATGGCACCCTTGCAGCAATGAGCACACCCAGTATTCAGATTTGGTTTATACTATTACTGTCTGATTAAAGGAACCAGAGTCTTTAGGAGAAATGGCTGACCTAATACTTGGATAGGAAATATACAAAGTGAGCGAGAGCATTTTTGTGGTGCCAGAAAGTAAAGAAATGCTCAAAAAAAAAAAATGATGGAGCATGTCAAAGGGACATAAGAGCCAACATAAAGGAGCTCCCAGTGAACAAAGTTGGAACAATTTGAGCAGCAAAATGTATAGCATAGTAATGAAACACAACAACAAGTATAAAATAAATACCCGAGAGTCAATGTTGATATAAATAGAGGAGACCAAAATCCTGAACAGAAGAATTCCAAATCATTTGTATAGATACTACCCACCAACTTCCAGGAGGTGGAGTTTAATTCCTACCTCTCAATGATGGGCTTTGCTGTTACTTGCT
Source organism: Craseonycteris thonglongyai (assembly GCA_004027555.1). NCBI lineage: Eukaryota > Metazoa > Chordata > Mammalia > Chiroptera > Craseonycteridae > Craseonycteris > Craseonycteris thonglongyai. The sequence continues at coordinate 10,025 of PVKE010037480.1, forward strand.
TCCAAGGAGTACAGTCCAAGAGGGTAGGGGAAGAGGGTAAGGTAATATTACAGTGGAGGCACCTGGCAAACACCACCTTGACCAAGCGGTCTAGCTTAGTATCAGTGATGAGACGCACTGATAGCAGGTCCTCGTACCCTTGACGTAATGTGGTGAGAAGGGCTTTTCATCTCTGTGGTCTTCCATCCAAAATCCCACAACCCCAATCTAGGTACGTACGTGAGTGCTACAGAACAAAATAGTGGGCTTCCTATTAGTGGCAACAGATGAACCAACTAGCAGGAAATGAGCTCATGTACTTTCTTCCAGGAAAGAAGAAAGAGCCTGTCTAGCAGTTCACTCCATCTTGCACGTGGCTTTCTCTTCACTTTACTCAGGTCTCTGCTCAAATACATATTCTTCAGAGACAGACTTCCCTGAATCGGGGCAAGTTCGTGGCATTTGGCTAAGTTATGGGGAGTGCAAGAAAACCTGTTAAAACGTTTTAATGAACTGATATTTTTCAAAAATGTGAGGAAAGTGGTTTGTTGTTTAACAATTGATACTTTTCAACTTGTGGTTATCGGTGGTTGTGAAGTCTTGACTGTATAAAGTTAAAAAATTGACATTTTAGTTACAAGTATCATATTTTATCAAACATACATATGATTGTTGTAAATTTTCTAATTTCATTTTATGATAGTTTACTTACAATTTCAGGTTTCTTTAATATGTCTTCATAAATTTCCCAAGAATGTTGTCTCTTATAAATAATATTGTTTCTTCATAGTTTTGCACACAAAAATATTATATATGAGGGCTGTCTGGAAAGTATCCCACCATGTAATATGAAATACAGGCATTTGTGGCTGGGTTTTTTCCCCAACAACCCCTGTATCCCCACTATTATTCTGCTCACTATATAGTCCACTATTATTAGTGAAATTTGCATAAATCTTAGACAAAAACTAATATATAATAGTCAGAATGCATCTTATAATCAAAGTTGCAGAAGCCAAGAGGAAACCAAAAATATTGACTTTTGCCTGGCGAACACCAGGATGACTGAACCAGTACTGTCACTCAGTTTACACTGCTGCAAATAAATGAAAACCCATAGAGGTACACAGTGACAGGTCATAGAGCACATTATTACTATCAGCCTGATAACCAGAGTTATAACCAGAGTTACTTGATGTCTTGCTTATATTGTGGACCAAAACCCAAGCATCAGACTGGTACCTTCTGCCCTACTGTATACACAGTTCCTGTGTTGATAATTATGGAATAAAACAGGAAATTGTAAATGTACTCAATCATCCTTCCTCCTGAAGTATCTGTTATGATGTCCCTGAAGAGAAACTGAACCATTCATATTAATAGCATTTTATTCATTTAAGACAGAATTGTGGGAAATCTGAAAACAAAGAAGAATAAAAGACACATAAGTGAAAATAAATATTTTAAATTATATAATCTGGCATCTAAGTTATGAACAATGACTTAAAAATCAAGTGAATGTGCCCATACATAACAAAAATTCAATTCCAAGTCCAAGCTTGTCCAACCTGCGGCCCATGGGCCATATACAGCACAGGATGGCTTTGAATGCAGCCCAACACAAATTCATGCACTTTCTTAAAACATGACGCAATTTTTAAAAATATTGATCTTGTTGGTTTGAGAAGAGGTTGAGAGAGAAGGGGGAGGGCCCAGAACAGTCTCCATAGCTGTACATCATTGTTGCAATATAGTTTCATTCTACAAAGGTGGATGTGGGGCCCCGCAGAGTAGTCACCCAATTGGGGGACACCAGCATGGGAGGCGAGAATCTTCAATGCCATCTTTGTGGTTACCAGTTGCACTGTAAGTTCAGCACATGGGTTTGCATGGGCCAGGATTCGATCCCTGGATCTCACAGTTGCAAGGCAAATGCTCAACCTGCTGAGCTATACTGGCATCCCCATAGTATGAGATTTTATTTTTTTGTGACCTTTTTTTAGCTCATCAGCTTTCATTAGTGTTAATGTATTTTATGTGTGCTCCAAAAACAATTCTTTTCCCAATGTGGTTCAGGGAAGCCAAAAGGTTGAACACCCCTGTGACCTAAATAATATAATTATGTTATCATTCATGTAATAAATCCAAAATTTAATAGCTCAAATATTTTTTCTAATTTATCATGAGTAAAGATGCTTGAACTGAACCTAATTGTGGAATTTAAATTAACATCATTTAGCATAATAAATTAACATAATTAATTTATCAAATAGACTCAAAGAGAACACAGAGTTTTTATTTACCAAAAATGATCCAACTATTTCTTTTTCCAAGAAGAGCAGTAGGTGAAATAATATGAACCACTTCAGAATATATAAATATTATAAAACTACTGAATTTTGTCTTTTCATCTCTATCAATTTATTGACTAGCACAGGACCTACCATACTGTCATTGCTCAATAAGCATTGAATAAATAAATCAGTATCAGAATATTCTCTTTGGAGTTCTGTCCTTTACATAAACATTAATAAGAAGCAAATAGACATTACAGTGCTAGGCAGCAGTATAATGTAATTCTAACATATTTTTCTAGAAACATTCTGAGTCATTGCTTTGCAAATTCATGCTGAAGCTTAAGGACAAGTATAGGAGAAGTAGGGTAATGGGAGACTTTACCACCAAAAACCCTAGAAACCAAGTGTGAAAAATCATAAAGAAATTGGGTTAGAATTTTAAAATGATGTGTTGATGTGAAAGCCAGTATGGGCTTCCACATACCCTGGCTGGCCTCCCCGCAGTCAGTGATCGCACAGGTTGGCCAGTGTGGAAACCAGGTCAGCTACTGCTTTTGGGACTTGGTGCTGAGAGAGCATGCCGTGATTAACCAGAATGGAATTTATGATGAGGCAATAATCAGCTACTTTAGAGATGTGGATACCACGCTCTTTGATTGAGGTGGAGGAAAGGGTAGTAAATGTAAGTCTGCAGGGACCTCTGAGAGATGTATATGATAGCAAGCAGCTCATCGCTGATAATTCTGGCTCAGGGAATAATTGGGCTGTGGGTTACTAAGAGTTTGGCAATCTTTATCAACAGGTTTTAGAGAAACACAGCAAGACGGCAGAGCTCTTGGATTGTCTGTGTATAATACATTCCATGGGAGGAGGAGCAGGATCTGGACTTGGCATATTTCTTTTAAAAGTGCTTAAGGATGAATTCCCATAAGTATACAGACTCACAACTTCAATTTATTCTTCTGTCTTTATTTGACATCATTAGTAAAATTGATGTGGTGGATTCTGGAAACTTTGGTACAATTCTAAAGCCAAACAGTTGGGTTACTTTTCAAAAGGGGAAGGAGAAGCCCTTCAATGCCATGGACAACACAGTGGCAAATTTTCTGCTTAACTTTACAAGCTCTGCTGGGTTTGAAGGATCCCTTAAAATGGACTTTAATGAAATCAGCATGAATTTAGATCCTCTTCCTTAATAGCATTATCTTGTGTCAAGCCTAACACCTCTATATACACTGGCAGATGTTAACATTCCTCCTGGAAGGTTGGATCAGATGTTTTCAAATGCCTTTAGTAAAGATCACCAGCCAATTCGGGCCGACCCCAAATAATTTTTACCTCACCTGTGCCCTCATTCACAATTAGAGGAAATGCCCAGAGTTCAGATCTTCACAGAAATATTGAAAAATTAAAACCTTCTCTCTGGTTTGTCTCCTGGAATCAAGAAGGCTGTAAGGCGAGCCTGTGTTCAGTACCTGCTGCGGGCCATTCCCACATGTTATTAGCAGTAACAAATAACACTTGTGAAGCCTACCTTCACGGTACTTAGAGAGTCATGAGTCTAAGAGAAAGGCTCATCTTCATCACGTTCTGCAAATTGAAGGCCCGGAGGAAAGTTGTTTCACAGAAGCTGTGTCTTTATCAGCACTCATACAGGAATATAAGGAACTGCATGCCACAAAAAGCATGCCTGTGGAAGATGTGCCTGGCCTAAGCTTAGCTGTGTAAAAATGACACCCCAAAAATACTTTGACTTTTTTAAAATTTCACATTGTTTTCTGTCATCTTACCTTTGTGTTTCATAATTTTTGTGATTCAGAAAGCCCAGTTTGTGTTTTTCATAGTAGGAAGTATTTTTATTTGAAAGGGTGGTTCCATTTAATCAAAATTTGTTGTGTGAAATTAGTAAAGTCCCAGTATCTTAACTTCAAACATTTGTCTTTAGAAAATTCTCTAAGATTGAGAGAACATAGTTCTTTACCATTTTACTTTATGATCTCATATGTAGGCATTTATGCAAGATAATCACGTCTTCAACAAATATCTTGTATAGATATATGTTTATATGTATTTATAATTCATGTTTCTATATCCTGTTTAAACTCATCTGATTCTAAAATAAGTATAGGCTGTTGAAGGACATAATATAAACATTTCTGTGCAATACCCACAAACTTCAAGAACAGATTTTATGACAACTATTAGGGAGGTTTTGTTTCTTCTTTGGATAACAACTTGTTTGCACTCAAAGGATGAATTTACATTTATTTTAGCATGTATTTGTATTAAATTATTTTTAAGTATAATGCTTTGTTATCAAACCAGTTGATTTACTAATAATAAATGTTCATGTTTTAAAAATTTTTTTAATGACAATTTTCACTTTAAAACCTTATTTTTTAAAGAAAAGTAAATTGCTATTGATGGTATTGATTGTATCTCTTCTATTGTTGTTGTTTTTGTTGTGTGACTGATATGAGCATTTAAGGCTATTTTCAAGTACAAACGTTTATTGTTCTGTTATCTACTCTTTGTCATAGATCAGGGGTCTCCCAACCTTTCAGCCCGAGGGCCGCATTAACTATCAAACAGCAGTTTGGGGGCCGATTACACACTCGAGGTCCAAATAAAAAAGAATCAAAACATAGATGTTGTTTTTAATTATTTATTTAATATTATTTTATTCAGTTATTATTTAATAACACATTGATACACTACACATGAACACCTGTATTAGTGAGAATGGTGAAATTGTTTCCTGGATGCCAAAATAGCTAACATTTTTGGCTTCAGATTTGATGTCCCTAACATCAACAGTGACCTGAGATTATCATCAGACAAGTTTGTTCTCAAATTGTTCTTCACGTATTTCATTCTTGAAAATGTTTGTTCACACAAGTATGTTGTTCCAAAGATTGAAAGTTACCTTGACGCAAAAGTTTTGACATTAGGAAAGTCTTCCTTGGGCAAACACTGGTAAAAACCCACCAGTCCTTCTTTGAACTTGTCCCTAAGGAGGTCATTTGCTTGCAACTCAATGACCTCCAGCTGCAGTTCATCTGGGCAACTGGTCACATCTGCTTCAAATGGGTTTTGAAACAGTCTCACTTCTTCTGCCTTTGAATCCAAGTCAGAAAACCGCTCCTTAAACTGCAGCTGGAGGTCTTTGATGATCTCGCATGCAAATGACATGGGGTACTCAGCTGTTGCTTCAGCCATTAATACCTTGCACTGCTGAAGTTGCGTCAAGTTGTTGGCCTGTACTTGTTCCAAAAACAAGACAAGTTTAGATCTGAAGGCCTTTAGGTGGGTGTATAGATCAGAAACTAGATTGTTCTCTCCTTGTAGTTTTAGGTTCAGAAAATTTAAATGACTAGTTATGTCTGCAACAAAGGCCAATTTCCATACACACTCTTCATCAGACAGTAATGGCTGTGGCTTGCCTTTACTTTCCAGGAAGTCACCTATTTCCTTTCTTAATTCAAATACTCTGCTCAGAACTTTCTCACAACTTAGCCATCTTACTGCTGTGT
>PVKE010037481.1:0-15881 GCA_004027555.1 Craseonycteris thonglongyai
ATATGGATCAAAAGGCATTAGAAAATGAAATTATAATTTTACAAACTGACTTAATCTTACAAGCCAGAAAATTTGAAGAAGATTTTTGGAAATATGTCAACCGAGAAAAATATCCCAGTATCACCAAATGTAGCGAATATATCTATTCTTGTTTCGGATCTACGTACCTATGCGAATCGGCATTTTCGTACTTGAAGCTTACGAAGACTAAACAACGTTCTGTCCTGACTGATTCCCATACTGAAGACTCATTATTATTATCTTTGTCAGGACATACACCTAATTATGATTCCTTGGTTAGAGACATGCAAACTCAGTCTTCCCATTAATGTTAAGGCAACAAAGTAAATTCTAAATCTGACTTTATCTGTAGCTACTTTGAATTAATAAATATTGTTAATAATTATCCATGTTCTTTTAATTCCCCTGGATGTGAGTTTTTTGGCCCTTTCAACAATTATTGTTGTTGTTTTTTACGTAGGTAGATAAGCCGTATATCTATATTTCAGTATGAGGTGTACTCAGCGAGCTATTGATAGATTAGCAAAAAGTAAGTCATATTATTCTTTCATGATAAATTTTCCTGGCCAAAAAAAACAAAAAATGCAAAAGTGAAATATTGAAATCAAATTATCAGCCATACTGTGCATTTTTATAACAACTTTTTCATATTTATGAACAAATAGTACAACAACTTATACATTGCAGTTGATAAAAAAATTAAATTGCCTTTTAAGTTAGTAAAAATCTATCTTGAAAAACTGTCAGAAAATCGAAGTTTTTAGGTACCGCATGTACGGAATGCTGCTATCAAAAGTTGGGTCTGGAAATTTATTTTCTTCATGAGCCTATATCTCGAAAACTTAGTAAGTGATTTAAAAAATAAAAAATAGTTTTGAACATATATTTTACTTATCTACCCATACCTTGCTAGAATGCACCTTATACTGAAACACAGTGTATAAACATAGTATGCATTTCACACCCCTTCTTCCCCTTAGACTATGCCTATGACAACAAGTCGATCACAACACACTTTTAAGATAAAAAGTAGATCTTATATACAGAAAAGTTGGCCACCCCTGTTCTATAGTAACAGCTCTCGTCTTAAAATCTATTTTGTCTGATAATGACAAAGTACTTTCAACTCTCCTATAGTTATTGTTTGCATGGCATATCTTTTTCTATAAAATAATAGTAAACATTCAACTGCTCTGAGTATTTGAATATAAAGTGTGTCTCTTATAGACAGCATATACTTGGTCTTATTATCTTATTCAGTCTGAAAACTCTCTGTTGTTTGATAAAATTTTTGGTTCATTTTCATTTCATGTGCTTTTTATATAATTGAATTTACATCTGCCACCTTGCTCTTTGTTTTCTGTGTCTCATATTCTCTTTGTTGCTCTATTCCTCCTTTACTGCCTTTTCTTGTTTAATATTTTTAAGTGTACCATTTTAATTCTTTTAAAATATTATTTAAAAGTTTCCTTAGTACTTGCTCTAGAACTTTCAATATGTATGTTAGTTTATCACAATCTACTTCAGGTTAATACTGGCTTAATTTCATTAAAATAAGCCACCTTGTTTCAATATATCTCTACTTCCCCTCCTACTTTCTGAGTATATGTATGTATATATTACATATATATAATTAACCCAACAATATAGTTCAATAATTATTGCTATGTGTTTATATCATTTAAAGGAATTAAGAGAAGAAAAACATATTTATAGTCTTTATAATATCTACATATTTACTATTTCCAATGGTTTCATTTCTTCCTGTAAATTCAAGTTACTGCCTGATATCATTTCCTTTAATCTAAAGGATTTTTATATTTTTAGAATTTCTTTAGTATTTCTTGTAAGTCTGCTAGCCACAAACTTATCTTGGAATGTTTTGTTTTACATTCATTTTTGAAGGACAATTTTTCTGGACATAGAATTCTTGATTAAATTTCTTTCTTGCTGCACTATGACTATATTAATATTATTTCATTGCCTTCTTGCCTCCATTGTTTCTGATGCTAAGTCACCTGTTGAGGATATTGATTTTGCCCTCTATACAGTGTGTCATTTTTTTCTTGATGCTTTTAAGAATTTTCTGTCTTTGAGTAGTTTGTCTATGATGTGTTTAGGTGTGGATCTCTCAGAATTTATCTTACTTGGAGTTTGATAATGTCCTTGGATCTGTAGATTAATGTTTTTCCATCAAGTATGAGAAGTTTTTGACCATTATTTATTTATTTATTTATTTATTTATTTATTTATTTATTTTTATATTTATAGAGAGTAATTATTTTATCTTCAGTACATATTTATTTTTATTTTACTTTTGACAGATAGAGAGAGAGACAGAGACAGAGACAGCTAGAGAACCGAACTGTGGGAACTCCCCAGTTCAGTATGTGGGTCCTGCCTGGGCCGGAGCCGGGATTCGATCCTCGGTCCTCGGGGCCTCAAAGCGAGCGCTCAACCCGCTGAGCCGTCCCGGCTTTCCCAACCATTATTTATTTGAAAAAAGAAATTTCCAGCACTTTCTCTCTTCTCCTTTTGAAATTCCTATTATACCTATCTTGGTAGGCTAGATGTTATTCCATGTATGTCTAAGGCTCTGCTAATATTTTGTTTTCAATTTTTTTTCTCTTCTTCAGATTATATTATTTCTATTCACTTATTTCAACTTCATTAATTCTTCTGTATCTCAAATCTGCTCTTAAACCCATTTAGTATATTTTTTATTTGGGTTGCTACACAAGTTTAGAATTTACATTTTTTATTGTTAAATTTATTAGTGTCACATTTGTTAATAAAAATTACATAGGTTCCAGGTATACAATTCTTTCCATCATCATATCTTTAGCTCTTCCTCCCTCGTCTTCCACCTCCCTCCCCCCTTATTCTCAGGGTTACTATCGACTATTTCCATGAGATTTTGTTTCTTTGTTGCTTTTAGTTTTATATTCCACATATGAATGAAGGCATGTGGCTCTTAGCTTTTTCTGCTTGGCTTCTTTTGCTTAGCATGATGATCTCAAGTTCCACCCATGTTGTTGCAAATGGCAGACTTTTATCTTGTCTTATTGCTAAGTAATATTCCATTGCATATATGTACCACAGCTTTTTTATCCAGTCACCTATCAAGAGGCACTTTGATTGTTTCCATGTCTTGGCCACAGAACAGTGCTGCAATAAACATCGGGGTACATAAATTCTTACAGAGTAAGGTTTTCATGTTGTTTGGGTAGATTCCCAGAAAGGGGATTGCTGGGTCATACGGTAGATCTATTCCCAATTTTCTGAGGAATCTCCATACTGTCTTCCAAAGTGGTTATACCAATTTGCATTCTCATCAGCAGTGTATAAGGGTTCCTTCTTCTCCAGCTTCCCAGGACTTGTTGCTCTTTGTTTTGTTGATTATAGCCATTCTAGGTGTGAGGTGGTATCTCACTGTGGTTTTGCATTTCCCTAATAGCTAGTGAAGTTGAGCACTTTTTCATATGTCTGTTGGCCCTTTGTATGTCTTCATGAGTGAAGTGTCTGTTCAGGCCTTCTGCCCATTTTTTAATTGGATTGCTTTTTTTAAAAAAGATTTATTTTTATTTATTTTTTGACAGTGAGACAGAGAGAGAAAGACTGAGAAAAGGGGGAGGGCCCAGAGCAGTCTCCGTAGTTGACAGCATTAATTTTCCATATAGTTTCACTCCACAACTGGGCGTGGGGCTGCGCAGGGCAGGAACTGGGCCACGAACCTCCCGCATAGGTCCCGGCAAGAACTGAACTGGGGACATACCCCTGTTCAGCATATGGGTCCTCATGGGCCGGGCTTGGGATTCGATCCTCGGTCCCCAGGGCTGCAAAGTGAGCACTTAACCCACTGAGCCATCCCGGCTCCCCCTGAAATGCCCTTCATTTCATATTACTTTTATTTTAATCCTGATGTCTATTTCATCAAAAATCAGTATGGCCTCCTTGCTTTTCTCTAGAAGCCATTTGCTTGGAGTATTGTTGTCCCCCTTTCACTTTGAGCCTGTGTTTGTCCTTGTGGCTGAAGTGTGTCTCCTATAGACAGCATATGGAAAGAAGGTGAAGGAGCAGTGCGGAGAAAGGGCCATGAAATGCGACAAATGAGCCTAGTAATGGGCACATAAGGCGATACATTTGTTTTTTAAAGATTATTTTTATTTCTTTATTGCTATTGTGGGGTCACTGTAATATTTTCCTTTAATTAAAAAAAAAAACGTTTTTGGGGGAAGCCGGGATGGCTCAGTGGGTTAGGTGCTCACTTTGCAGCGCCGGGGACCGAGGATCGAATCCCGGCCCCGGCCCGTGCAGAACCATATGCTGAACTGGGAGCTCCCCTAGTTCAGTTCTCTCTCTGTCTCTGTATCTCTCTCTCTCTCTCCTCTGTCAAAATAAATAAATAAAAAAAATATATATATAAAAAAACAAAACAAAAACAAAAAAAACACGTTTTTTGTTAATTCTTTGAATATATATTTGATAGCTACTTTGAAGTCTATGCCTGCTAAATCCAACATATGGACCCATTTAGAGACAACCATTATTGAATGCTCTGCCCTGCCTTCAATCCCCCAAGTGTTGGTTATACTTGCCTGTTTCTTTTCCTTTGGTATGTGTTGTAAATTAGTGTTGGCAACTAACTGGACATATAAAATAATAAATTGTAGCAAATTTTGATTCTGATTTTCCACCCCAAGGTTTTTATTATTTGTTTATTGCTGATTTTTATTGTTGTTGCTATTTGTTTTTAAGTAATTTGACTGGATTTAATATTTTCTACCCCAAGGTTTTTATTATTTGTTTATTGCTGATCTTTATTGTTGTTGCTATTTGTTTTTAAGTAATTTGATTGGATTTAATCTGCTTCTCCTGTGGCTTGCTGCTGTCTCAGCTCTATTTTTTTTTTTTAATTATCTTTTTTATTTTTTAGTTTAAGGGTTACTTTTATTCTACATAGCTTAGGACTTATCATGGGTCTGTGTGTGGGTTGGCGAGTACATTCAAAGGTCAGGTAGTTTTCAGGTCTACCATGGCTTTTACTTTCTGCCTGGCCCTCTCAGTCCTGCTCTGTACCTGTGCCAGGAATGTGTGAAGAGCTTGAACTCTACTGGGGGCCACATGTTTGTGCAGCTTCCTTATTCTGCAGGGATGTGTGGAGAATTTACCAAGCCGATCTATGACTCTCAATTCCAATACTTCCCTGGAAGATCCCTGTTACATTTTTGGCTACGGTAGTTCTCTTGTTTGATGCAGTCTGAACCAGAACTGCAAGCTCAGGCTAGAAGAGATGCAAGTTTTTCCAGTTGCCTACTGTGAGTGAGGGTTTCCCATCCTCCACTCCCAAACATGTTAGCCCCTTCTAACAAACAAAGCTGCCAGTTTTCATAACTAGCCTCACTCTGGCAGAACTACCATGCTGAATGAACTGGGATCAGGAAGAAGGGTAGCCTCAGGCAAGAACGCCACAGACTTCTTAAAGCTTTACCTCAGCAGTCTTGGGAATTTAAGCTCTTCTCAATTTATTGTCTTTGCTTGATTTCTAGAGATCATAAATGGTTGTTTTTGACAAATTTGGTTTTATAGATACCTTTAGGGGACAGGATGTGGATCTTTTCCCTTCTTCATAGCTGCAAGTCTCCTGTTTCCACTTAGTTCTTGGCCTGCATAATTCTTACTGTCATAACAAATTTTAGAAGCTTTTCAGAAGATTTAAAAAAATATGTTTTGCTTAACATTTTGGGGAGAATTTTCAGTGGGAGTATCAGTCCAGATATCTAGTTAGCTGTACAGAAGAGTTAATACTTTGTTAGTTTTGTTTATAACCATTACATGACTTTCTTTATGCAAAGAATACAGCAAAGTAGCTGTAAAGGGGGTCAATAAACAGTAGTTATAACAACACCTAAACACTTATATTGTAGAAATTTTATACACATTATTATATTTAATTTTAACTCTAAGAGGTAGGCATTCCAATTTAAATATTAGCCATAAAATGATATACTAGACCCAGGACATACAAGTAGTAATGGTGGAGTTAGGATCTCAGTCCAAACCTGCTCAATACCAAAGCTGGTACCTTTCCCAATTTACCATACCGCTTCTATTGTGAAGGAGATATCAGTGGCTGCTCTTTTGGGGTGGCATGTAGGTAATAAGGAATTAAATGCATTAAAGGTATTAGGGAGAGGGCTTATTATACTAATTGGCAATGACCCCAAGATATATATAGATTACCAAAAGCAGACAGGTCTTTTGCTAAGATAATTAACAAATGACCGTAAGATACCTCTGTATCATTGACACTGATGAGGTTTTAGGGTCCTATATGACATTTGCACAAATTTCAATCACCCAAATTATATATACAATGAACAATTAAATTTGAACTAAGACTATCTAAACAACCAAACTTTATTCCATTTCAAAGCCTATAAATATATTTGGGAATTAAATAGCAAACTTTAGGGAAGTTGACTCTTTTGAATTGGTAAAATTTATTTGAATTATTATGAATCTGGTCCTCAGTTCTCTTTATCCATAAACTATATACTAAATTACTGTAAAACCCTTTCTATAACACTTTGTCTCTTCACTTCCAATTTTGTCTCACTTTTTTTTCTCAGTTGAAACACAGTCATTTATTAATGTGCCAACTTTCACACCAGCAAATAAAATCACTTCTTGATCAGTCATTACAATTATAGTCACTAGAATTCTTCTCATTTTTGATCTGTTCTTTATATGGTCACCTTACTGACCTTCCTAAGACATTCTTAAATCACATTGCTTCCGTGTAGCTTCTCATTGCTTACTATTATCCTCTTAATTATTCACCCATAGGTCTTAACCTGGATCCCAGTTTACTTATACAATTCTCTGTCTCTTGCACCTCCCTGCCCCTTGTGTGTTCATTTACTCTACTTTTACTACTTTCATTCTCACCTCTGAACCTTTGCTTATGCCATTCTTCCTGTTTGTACTTCCCTGCCCCTTGCTACAACCTCCTTTCTTGGAGCATACTCTTTTCTCTACTGCATCTGCCCCAAACTTACAGGTCCTTTAAAATCCATATCCTTTCATTCATTCAGTGGACATTTGTTCATGCCATGAAGTGTAAGCTCAAGGAATTTACAAAAAAAGTCATTATAATGTTTATTCCACAGTAGGGTGAAATCTCACTTTAGATCAATTGATACATCACTTTTATCCCACTTTTGACTTTCTATAATTTAATATAATTAGTAAATGAGCTCTTTATCCTCTTGAATTATATATTTGTCTTAGGCAATCTATCCTAGTTTGGATATTGTTTCTTCTAGGACTATGACATAGCATATGATTCTAACAAAGTAGCAAATATATATCAAAGGAAAATATTATAATTATAAGTGAGTCTCACAACTGAGATAATCACAAATTCTGTCACACAATGTTTCCATTCTTAAAATCATAGAACTATTATTAATAATATTTGAGTACATTAATTATTTTGCTTCATGCTATGCAGGCAGCCCAGAGATAATGGCTACCCTTTAGTAAATCAAACAAACAAACAAAACTATTTAAATACTTGGCTTGTTTTCATCCCATATTTCATAGTATTTTCCTTTGTCATCTTTTTGCTACCCATTCTCTTCCCCCATGTTTTTGCCAGTTAGCCATCAGTGCAGATAGAATGAAATAAAGAATTGGCACATTTATTTTGCCAGCCCAAACAACTTCTTTATCCCAGTCTAAACCTTTCCCATACTTATGGAGGGAGGAAGTGAAGGTAATAGAGATGATGTTAGGGAAATGGAATGTGGTTAAAAAGCAAAGGACTTAATAATAAAAGATTTAAAAACAAGGAGTGAAGAAAGATAGGGGAAATATATTGATGTTCTAGAACTGTTTTTACCCATTAATGGAAATGAACTAGTCTTTCACCAATTCCTAGTGGCTAATATCAGACCACACATACTCAAGCAATTATAAAAAAATGCATTCAGATAAAAATTATTTGATAACACCTATATAGAAGCTGGGTGGGTGAAGCAAAATGAGTATTGACATGATCTGTGGCATTGTCTTACCTATGGTAGCTTTTTCTTCTATTAGCATATGATCACAGTTGGTTACAAAAGCTCATATTTCCTTGACTAAAGGTAGCCACAGGCTTATTCCCATTTCAAAATATTTTACTTGATAGTATATATGAGGATATGTTACTACTGTTCTTGCATTCCAAAGGAATTGAAAATTCCATGAAAATAATTTTGCTTTCAAAAAGTCAGTGGACTTTCATTTAATTTGATCTGACTTTGTTCTAGAAAATAAAAAACAAACAAACAAAAATGTTGGGCTAGTTATGCATACATTTGAGTTGGATGCAAGAGGAAGTGAGAATATTTTATTATTACTAAGGCAAACAACTGAGAAAAAAAAAGTAGTTATACTCTTTTAGCAATCTGTTTCTTCTTACCCAAAACATAAATCTCACTGTTGACTACAGCAGTACTGAATCGGTACTTAGAGTACTTCATGGGCGCCCACTCTGTCCATTGATCTTGGCTGGGGTCATATTGCAACAGCTTGTTGCTTAATCGATCAGGTTCTTCATCAGGAAAATCCATCTGTATGAAATATGACAGCCAATATAATAACATACCACTTACAGATCTCTGTAAGTACATGAATGCAATTAATCAAAGCAGATAGCCAAGGAGATAAAGGTTAACTGTAGTGACTCAAACTCACAAACACACAAATCCCATGACTTGGGGTTATAAGTACACTGTCAATATCAGAGGAATTTATATTCTGTAATAATGGGGCTAAGGTGTTGGGTTACAGCAAACAATCTATGATGTTAGCAGTAAGACAATCTAGCATTTTTTTTTAATGAAGCAATTGCAAATCCTTAAAAATGAAACCAAGCTTTCTAGAACAGTAAAGCATAATTTTATTTTGCCAGACTTTATAGTAATGGATTTTAATAATATATGTGAGAAACTATTTTAATAATTTATAAGGCATTTTTCTTTATAATATTTTTCTAATCCAAATGGAACAAAATTACAAAAACATTTTAGTATTCTTGTAACTAGGATATTTTACCTCATAATTATGACCTACATAGGAATGAATGGTCTGAATTCAATTTTCAAGATATATAAACTATTTGCAATTATTTTATATGTTTCATTTAGATATATTTTAATGACTACAGACAGCACAAATTGAGTGACTGTTTATTCTTAAAAGATGTATATGGGCTTTTCCTACTCATAAACTTCAGGTGAAAGTAACATTTTTATTTTTCTATGATATGTCAGAAACTTGTATGACTTTAGGCTAAGGATCTTAAGTGTTTTTATTTTTCTGTGTGGATACAGGTGATCAACACAGAAATAATTGCCATGCTTATGAAAGCTGTGTGCAATTAATTTTAGTTAATTTAAATGCATTAAGAATTATGATCATTATGGTTGCAACCAAAACCCCATGCTGCCTTGCAACTTAATGTATTATGTACAGACTCATAAAAGCTTTTGTTATGTAATAAATACTCACATGCCATCTGTTCAGTGACATTATAAATGAACAAATATCAGCTTCATTGTTTTAATTTTTCTTCAATGTAAATATTTTCTTAAATTTAAGTATTTAATCTTTATTTTAATGAAAGAAAGCCTTCTACATTGTCTTTTGGAGCTTATCCATGCAAAATTAACTATGTAATGGATTGTTCTGAAAAAATTTAATTACAAATAATTTGTCAGATATCAGCTACTAGCTGTGATTAAGTCTGTACTTCTTTTTGATATATACCGGTAGTACAAAAATTTAAATGTATTAAATGTGAAGCTTAAGTTTTTAAAACAGGCATGATATGCTATAAATGGCAAAATCCAACTTTCTGAAATGAATGCAAAAGTATTGGTTTTATCATGAAGCAAATATGGAACACAAGAAATCATATAGGCAAAAAATAAATGTATGTTATATGGGTGAACAAGGACCTAGTAAGATTCATTTCTATTAGAAAGACTGGATGGCCAGGTCAAAAGGCAGATAGAGTGATACTACTGTGAGAGCTCCAAGGCAATTGGGAGGGACACCCAAGAGAAAAGAAAGGACCACTATTGTCACACTCTATTGATTTTTCAATTTTGACTTGCCATCACTTTGCTGGGCTTTACTATAAACAGTATTCTGGTTCATTTATCTGCTGATGCCCAGCAAAGGCACAAAGTTTTTAAAAACACAGCATGAGTATTCTGATTTTCTACATAGACTAAGAAGTTTAAATGTGGAAAAGCTTGAAGAGTTACTTGCCTCATGTCACACAGCTATACAGCTATTAACCAGACAGCACTGGGAAGAAGACCTAGCTTCTCTACCTCTTCCTTAGGTGCTCCCTACAGATAATCCCTTGGCATAACTATCATTTGTAATTAGAAGATGGGAAGAATTATGAAGAATGCAGCATGAATACCAAATGAAGTCATGTCAATGAGTAACACACTTTAAAATTCATTCTCCTAAACCAATTTAACATTTTAAAATCTTAAGTTTAATATTCTATAAATAAAAAGTATTTTACCAAAATGTAAGTCATACTGTTTTAATATTCAACAACTACAACATTTTTCAACATAGCAGCCAGACTCAGCATAGCCATGCCAATTAGGTATATAGGAAATTTCTTAACCTGAGGGGTCCAGCCTCCAATCACATAAAGTTTATTATTCACTGTCACTACAGCATGACACGCCAATTGTAGTGGAAGGGGAGATACCCTTTTCCAATTGTCTCGTTCTACAGAGTATTTGTCAACACAATTTGTAATAAGATACTGGTTTTTAATTTTCATCTGTCCTCCTATAACATAGAGGTCATTGTGGACACTGCCTAGAGCATAGAGCTCTCGAAACTCAGTTGTGCATAACTTTTCCCAAAACTGGTTTCCTCTATCATGATACCTGCAAATTAACAGAGAGAACACAGGATTAAGAATTCACATGAAAACAACTTAACAAAGAAACACAGTTAAGTATATTTCCCAACTGAAATTGACATGATTTAGTTCTTTTAATTGGAGAGAAAAAAAGTTAATACATGATACTGATACAATTTTATGGTTTTCTTTTGCAAAGATTGATGAGGATAATATAATGTGCATAAAAACAATTAACCACACCTACCTGCAAAATTTTATGTATGCTAATAGATTGGAAAAGTATAGATATCCAGGACTAGCTTTCATTTCCCAATTCTGGGAAATAAAATAAAGAACAAATAGAAAAGTCTTTCAGCAAATTATTTGTAATTTTACCAAAAGAGGATAAATAAAAATGAAAAAATAAAATAAAAAGTTCTCATTCTGTGGATTAGAAGTTTCACTTTAACACTACATTAAAGAAATCAGTTTTAGAGCAGAGAATCTGAAACTATCTCAACTCAGAGATTTCTATTGGGATAATGTAGGATGTGTAGAACTTTAAGGATTATTCTTGTAGTTCTAACTGGCTTAGCACAGCATCAAGAGCACCTGTCGATGTATAAAAACCTACCTGCAGGTGTCTGACGGGCATTTAACATCTATTTTAATGTACTAGGTATGGTAATTTCAATAATTTCTTCCATGAATAATTATGTCAGCCTGAGAAGAAACTTTGGAGGTAGGGACACTTGGATATATGGTCTCTCAATACCTCCAGGGTACAACACATTAACTAATTATCTGTGTGTGCGTGTATGTGTGTAGCATTATATAGTCACTAAGTATATGAGTTTGTGGCTATCTTTTGTCTTGCCTTTTGATGGTAGTAAGTTTATTTTCTCCAATCACAATTTTGGCCACATAGTCTATGAAGAACAAAAGTAGTTATGGGGACAGTACATAAAATATGTGATATTAGATTTGACCTAGAAAATCTAGAAAGAATACCTGGAATTCAAAACTGAAACAAAACAAACAAACAAAAACAAAACAAAAAAATCCAGAAAAATATGGCAAATAAAAAAAAATTGTTCTGTTCGCAAACAAAGAAATTACATGTGTGTGTTCTATCAGGGTATAATTTTAAAGTCTAGACTAATTATTTTGCATCAAAGAATTGACATTTGGTCATATTTATAGGAGTTTTTCACAGTTGTTCTCAGTCAACTCTTACATTCTCCCCAGAGATAACTTTTGACTTTAAGCTTGACAGGGAAGTTAGATGATTATGCTCCTTTCTAAGGGGGCATTCCTATTGTCACAAACTGAATGCAGAAATTTAATAAACTTCATAATAGCTGTCTTGTATGTAATTCTAGGTAGGTAACCAAAATCCCTAGAACCACAGGTGGTATTTTCACTACTGTTTTTAATTGTACTGTATTTTAGAAGAGAAAGAAAGATTAGGTATCTGTAGGTGAGAACTATTGAAGTAAACTTAATGAATGAATATACACATAGTACTAAAAATAATGGGTTTGGGTTTTCTGAGATGTAGTTCTAGAAAACAGGCCAAGAACAAAATACATCCCATGAAGGTTGGAATGCAAATGCTTGCTGGGCAATTTGATAATCTGATTTTTGTTTTAATGTTTTGAAATAAAAATGGGGAGGGAAAATGCCCTGACAAAACTATAAAATTTATTATAATGAAAAATGGGTATGATATAAAGAAGATAATAGTGACAAAAGTATTCAACTTTCTCAGAGTTTGACAGTTTAACAACACTTACATCCTCAGCTGTTTGTATATCAAAGTATGGGAGATTAATTAAAGGAAATGGAAAGGTATATCTTTTTGAAAAGAAATGAGTGACCAAAGTATTAGTTTACTTTCTCTTTTCAGTTGAAAAAGAAATATATCTACATGAAAATATATGAATTATACAGGGACAAATTGAAGAGAATCTTGGCAAAAATAAAAAAAATATGAAACAGAAATAGCATAGAAGGAATACATCACAAGAAATAGAAATACTATAGAAGGAATATACCACAAGACGATGATTTCTCACATGTATCACAAAACTGGCACTGAAGTGACTTTCAGCAGTGCTATAAGACTTTACCTATGCAGACATGTTCTGGAAGTCTCATTTAAGCCCAAGGCAATTTTCCTGATAATTTCATTATTGGAGGAAGTGAGGAGGGCAACTGATACTTTTATTCTAATTCTGACTAACATAGAGGAGCTGGTTGGTGATGGGAACCTGACAGAAACTATTAAATTTTGTTTGAGAAAAAATTATTTATAACTCTGAGGTACCGGTAGAAATTTTAAAAGATCAGTTCAAAGGAGTCAGTGGTAAACTATTCTTTTGTTTAAAAGTTATATCAGGAGGATGTCATCAAGATGGCAGAGTGAGAGGAGCTCTTGAAACCTCTCCTGAAAAGACAATTTAAACAACTAAAATCTGACCAGAGAATTCCTAAGTAGCTCACAGCCTTGGATGAGAAACCCAAGGAATTCCTAAAGCTGGAGAAATGAAGGTGAGTGAGAGAGAAAGAAAGGGAGCCGTGGGGAGACCAGCCCCAGAACACGACTCAGAGACCCACCCAGTGACGACCCAGAGGCTGACCCGAGTCCAGCAGAGGAGAGACTGACTGAGGTGGGAGCTGGGGGCACGGGTCCAGGTGCAGAACAACTCTGGGTGGGTTGGAGGCCTGGAACAGACAGAGGCGGAGGTGCAGACGCCAGAGCGTGGGGTGGACGGAAAAGTGGGCACAGCTGACTGTGGTGAGAGGCCCCAGTGGGAGTGTGGGGGGAGCAGCCGGGGAGTGGGGAGGGCAGCCAGAGCGTGGGGCAGAAGGCTAGAGTGAGGTACCAGCAGCAGCCAGAGATCGGTGCAGGTGACCGGGGTGAAGATCTGGCTGCTGGTGCTTGAGTGGGGTGGCTGGAGCTAGGGGCCCACGGAGTGTGAAGCCGGCAACTGGAGCCAGAGGCGAGTGTTCCAGTGGCTGGAGCACTGACGCCGGGAGTGTGTTGGGGACTGAGGCACAAAGTGACCCTCAGTGGGGTAAGGCCCCAACAGGAGCACTGTGCGTGGCCTTGGACATAGAGCCTGGCTGCTTCCCCTTGCTGTCTCCCAGGGCTTGCCCTGCAGGCCTCACCCATGGCAGCCTTCAGTGAGCTGCTGCCGGAAAGCTGCCATTACCCTGAGCAAACAGACCTGTGCCTTTCCCAACAAACCCTGCCCCCACTCTTCCCACTGAAGCCAGCAGAGGAAAGCCACCATTACCCTGTGATGCAATCAGACCTGCACTTTTCCCAACAAACCCCATCCTCACTCTTCCTGCTGGAGCCAGCAGAGAAATCTAAGTGTGGCAGCTTCTGACAGCAGTGGGATCTCAGAAGCATAGAATACCATTGCCCACCAGTACCATCCCAAAGAGGAGGCATAAAGAGACCAGGGCAACTGAGTCAAAGAGAAGCCCATCTCCTATGAAGTCTCCCACTGTGAGAAAACTAAATAAATAAGAGGAAGTATTATAAGACACTAACACCAGCTAGGAAGTAAAATAAAGATACAGTACCTTCACATCTACCAAGGGAAAAGTCCTCATGTCCAGGAAACAAAATGCTCCAGCAGTGACGAATACCTCTTTGAACAAAGGAGCTCAGAAAGAAAAAGAAAAATCTCCAGAAAAGGTACTTGAAGATATGGAATTATATGAGCTAAATGACAGAGAATTCAAGGCTGCAATTATGAAAATGTTCAAAGAGATCAGAGAAAACTGGCGGAGTACACAGAAGAAGTTAATTTATCTGTAAGAAAAGGGAATCTATGAAAAAGATGCAAATAGAAATTCTAGGTATAAACAACACAATAAAAGAAATGAACAATGAAATAGCTAGCATAGGAAGCAGAGCTGACCAAATGGAGAAAAGAATTAATGAAATCAGAGTCAAAAATTTGGAAATGTTACAAAAGCAAGAAGAGAAAGACCTAAAAGCTAAAAGAAATGAAAGATACCTACAAGAACTATCTGACTCCATTAGAAAAAATAATATAAGAATAATAGGTATTCCAGAGGGATCAGAGGAGAAGATGGGCACAGAAAAAGTGCTCAAACAAAGAGTAGATGAGAACTTCCCAAATCTATGGCAAGAACTGAAAACTCAAATCCAAGAAGGAAACAGGACCCCTAGCTACTTGAATCCTAATAGACCCTCCCCAAGGCACATTATACTGAAGATGTCAAAGGTCAAAGACAAAGAAAGAATCCTAAAGGCAGCCAGAACAAAGAACACCATAACCTATAAAGGAAAGCTCATCAGACTATCAGATTTCTCCACAGAAACTCTACAAGCCAGAAGGGAATGGAGCAAGGTATTCAAAATATTAAAAGAGAAAGATTAACAGCCAAGAATCCTATACCCAGCAAAGTTATCCTTTAGATATAAAGTAGGAATAAAGACCTTTGCAGACATACAAAAACTGAAGGAATTCTCCAGCACAAGGCCAGCATTTAAAGAAACACTGAAGGAGGTGATTGGACCTGAAACAAAATGTAAAAGTAAATATGAATAAACTGGAACAACAAAAATATAAGACTTAAGTTTCCAAAGAGAATGGAGATAAGAAACTTCCTTAAGAAAAGGAACCACTGCATATATGAAACTTTCTTTTATATAAAGTTCATGGTACCCACTGAAAAAGAACTTAGAACAGAGACACATAAAAACAAAAGACAAGAATACAGAAAAAACAGTTATAAACACCATCAAACTAAAATAATCAATGGGAAGAGAAAAGCAAAGAAGCAATAAAAAAAAAAAAAAAAAAAAAAAAAAAAAAAAAAAAAAAAAAAAAAAAAAAAAAAAAAAAAAAAAAAAAAAAAAAAAAAAAAAAAAAAAAAAAAAAAA
>PVKE010037482.1:0-15880 GCA_004027555.1 Craseonycteris thonglongyai
ATGTGCCCATCACTCAGTATCAGTTCCCCTTCCATCACCTTACATCTAGTGCCCACTCCCACCTCCCCCCACAACTGTCCCCCCGCTCCTCCCCCCTATCCTGGTAACCACCAAACCATTGAGTGTGTCCATAATGCAAAGCTATATTCTTAAGCAGCACTAAGTCCAGTAGGGGAAAAGACAATCATGCAGGCAATAGCCAAACATCGGACAACTGTTAGAGGCATGAGCTTCATGTACAGAAGCACAGAGGCACCACATAGAAATATGCTGTGAGGCCAGTTAAAGCGATAACTCAGCAGCAGAGGGGATGTCTGAGTCGAATCTTAGAGGACAGACAGGCATTGGTCAGATGGATAAGATGAAAAGGTTATCCCAGAAAAAGAATGTGAATTATTTATGAAAAAACAAAAAGAAAAAGTGTCCAACCTTAGAAATGGCAAATAGCTCAGTAACGTGGGAAGGGACCATTTGCTATTATGTTTAAAAAAAAAAATGTAGAGGTCAATTATAATAGATTCAGTACATTTTTAATGTGAGCTGTGATTTTATAATGCAGGATACATATGTAAGTAAAGTTGCTGCTGCTCTTTATTTCACCTCAATCCAGTGGTGCTCTCATAAATGTTTAACACTAGTCTCTGAGGTTAGATGGAGAATCTCAGTGATAATATTTGCAGATTTTTGTTGTGTGAATGTCCCTACTATAGCCAAATTCGAGCTACCAGCATGGTGTCACAGAATTTGAAATTAGCAGGAGAGGTGCATACTATAGTAGACTCTTTGTTAATTAGAACTCAAGCAGCCAGCACTATTTCAAGAGGCTTAAGATAGTGCTGGCTGCTTGAGTTCCAGTTAATGGAGAGACTGTTTACATCGAGATGGCTCTACCAGTCCCCATGGGCGCTGGCCATCTGAGCATCTACTGTATTTCTCTTGGCCCAATACCAGTCATTTCCAGCATAGCATTGCCTCAATCCCACCACGACTTTTTATAGACCTGAAGAGTCATGACATGACAGTCATTGTTCATTTAGGAATGATGAAACTTGTGGTAGATTGGAGAAAATCTCCTTTGTGTAAAAGTGTGGCTACTAGGAAGTCTGAGCAGTAATCAGTCAATGTTGCCAAAACTTTCAGATTCTCAAGTGTAGAATTAAACATTTTGTTTTTGAAGTGTCCCAGACTGTAATTGTTGATAAATCAACTTTTAAAATAATATGCTAACCAATAGTGAATAGACCAAAGACAAAATGTCAGCCAGATATATTCGGTCTGAAGACTGAGTTGGTATGCATTGTGAACTTCTCCGATTATAAACTGAGAAGTGAGTGATATGATTAGTTGGATTAGTTGTATTGGGTACAGTTAGCTCCCACCATCATCAGGTGTGGCCATCTTCGCTTCATGTGGCTTCTTTTCATAAATTGACCTGGTTCCAGACAAGCAGATTCTTTGGCTCCATGTTTTCCATATGTCGACCTGTTCCTTGAGAACTCTGGCTCAGCTTTATCTCTTCAGCATAGAGCATGACAGAGAGAAATGCAAATGACTGAATATGGCAAATGGAGAATATCCTAGGAGGAATGTCAAGTAGTCTATAACAAGTCATAAACCATATCATGAAATTAGCTTAAATAATCAAGAACTAACTGCATTTGAACTAGAAAATTAATTATGTGCTGCAGTAGCTTAGGATCCTTTCTTCAGGTCTGTCTTCAAGATGGGTCCCAATTAGTGATAAGCTGTTGCCAGGCAACCATCCCAAGTTTATGCCTCTACTGCTTTCTACATACAAACTAGAGAAATGAATTACATTATACTTTAAAAGATAAGATTTTATCTTCTACATCAAGGTATTCTAGCCTGTTAGCTAAAACTCTTGTAACTTCAGTTTTACTTTTACTGTGTTGTGTGTAGCATTTATTCATTCACATATGCGTGCATAGATGCAACACACATGCATTTATTAAGTGCCTGTTCTATGCCAGGTTCTAAAACAGGAACATATTAAAATATATATCCCTATCTTAAGGGACAATATAATTGGGAAGATGGTGATAAAACACCATATATGAGTGCATGTGCATGTGTGCGCACACACATACCCAAACTATATAGCGAGTGAAAGGAAGAGACAAGGTATATCTATATTATGTCTGCCCTCAATTCCTGTGGTCATTTTAAGGTCTTTTCTAACTGCTCTAGTGGTGATAAAAAAGATCATTCTAGTAATTTAGATAAGTAGCTATGCCAATCTCACTCTAGAAATTTGACAGAGGGGTCTAAATTAAATCTGTATTTAAAAAATATTCTTTATCTAAAAATAATGCATCTTTTCTTCTAACCTCTTAATTATCCCACTCTCTTTGATACTTCAAACCTGAAATCCTTTCTTTTAAGAAGCTGAAAATTGGTGTGGGACTTAACTCTAAGAAACCCCCTCTTGCTTCCCCTGTCCCAATAAAGTTAAGGTAAGAATATTTTAATACCCAGTTATGTCAGGTTCAAGGAAACAATCTCCTGAGTGCACCTAGGGCACACACAGCAACAACAGAACTGAACATTTTAATTTGGCATTGACTCAGAAAATCTAGGAATAGGTGGCTGCTCTAATCATGTCAATAGCTGGGATTATATATATCAAATAACTCAAATGATGGAACAATGAAAATGTCTGACTGATGGGAAGGTTATATTTTCTTTATGCGAAGTCTTAAATTACCCAGAGAATTTGAATCATTCCTTGAATCTTTGGGAATAGATTCTTCCTGGCCAGATCTTAGGAAACTGAGTTGCTACCTCCTGGGCTGTTTGCTTTCTTTATTCTTGCTTTCCAACAACTTCAAGAAGCTGTTCTTTATCTGATCTCCTTATTCATGGAGGGAAGAAGATAAGATTCCACATGTAGCCTTGATATTTCCAATTCAGGAATAGAAAACAAGCATGCCAATTAGAAGTCTATCTCAATAATTTTATTTTACATGACCTGGAATATTGATTTAAAGAACAAACAAACAACCCAAGTAGTATTATATATGTCCTGAATGATATTTTTAATATTAATTTATTGATTTAATCCCAATACCTGCTATACCACTTGTAGCACTTGCACACGTAATTGAATTATTAAAAATCCTGCAGAATGTTGAAGTTCCACAACCTAGCTACATAGTTTTTGCCACATTAATCCCAGGCTTTCCCACATTGTTTTTTACACCTAGGAGCTAGAGCTAGCTAGTTACAATATACCAAATGAAAGCTTTTCTTTGTATTTTAATTTTTTTTCCAGTTTCTCCTGAATCTGTGATCATCAATTTTTTTTTGCCACCTATTAACTTCTCATCCTTAACAATGATGTGTCTTCACTTATTTATCTTAAAGTTCTTTGGCTTTTTGTTTTAGGATGAAGTCCTCCTTTCTAAGACCTTTTGTATACTTTTTAAAGAGAATGTTTCTAATTCCATAATCATTTTTTCTTTAATTTTAAATATGTATTTTATTGTGTGAGAGAAGGTGAGAGAGAGAGAGAAGGGGGAGGGCCCAGAACAGTCTCCATAATTGTACATCATTAGCCGTGACATAATTTCATTCCACATAATTCCATAATCATTGATAGCACTCATCTCTTGCTTCTTTATTATATTAAAGGGGTTGATAACATTGACAACTAATTTCTCACAAAATCTTGGGCATATATACCAGGACTGGTTCTAGGGACTGATATGGAATATATATATATATATATATTTATATTTATGAGAAGTGAGTGAGGTGGGGGGTAGGGGGAGGGCTGAGAGCAGTCTCCATAGTTGTACATCATTAGTTTATTGACATAGTTTTATTCTACACAGGTGGATGTGGAGCTGCACAGGACAGAACTGAACTGGGGGCCTTCCACATGGGAGGTGAGAACCTTTGCCGCCATCCTGGCAGTTACCAGTTGCGTATTGCAGTTCAGCATGTGGGTTTGCACAGGCCAGGGCTGAGATTCTGTCCCTGGATCTCGCGTTGCAAGGCAAGTGTCAACCTGTTGAGCTATCTCAGCATCCCTGATATGAACTGATTTAATATAAGAACTCTGTGGGCTCTAGTAGTGACAGATTTGTGATACCAGACGGAATGTGCCCATTACAAAGACTAAGAATGAATTGGAAGAGGCCCCTGCCCTTCCATCACCCTCTGTAATACAAACCTCTTTTATGGGTTGAACAGCTTTGCTTTTGAATTGCTCTGTTAATTCAGGAATTTTAATTTTATAATAAGAATTCCCAAGGTAGCTACTCCATAAATGAGAACAAAAATTAAGGTTAAAGAGCTAGTTAGACTAGAGTCTGAATTGCTGTTTTTATTTGTCTTCCTGGATCCTATAAAACTTTACTGTCCGTTGCAACAGTAAAACATTAAAAGGAACACTTTTGACTCATATGTTAAACTTTCCAGTTCTCTCTGGGCCACAGATTGTTCAATAAAATGATGCAAAAAAGAAAAAGTAATCTGCTATTAGCAATTTACTGACTGTTTTTGCCTTTTTACCTTGGAAAATGTCCTTGGAACACATTAGGTTATATTTGTGACATGGAGCACACTATATCATTTAGCATTATTATTCATAACTCAATATTGCATCTATCTTTTATCTGTTTACTTGATTGAGATATGATTATAAAATATTGATCAATTGGGTCTTTTGTGATGCCTAGAAATATTTTTCTCAATTATTTTGAAAGGTATTCAGTTTATTTATTTTAGCTAATATATTTGTTTGTTTGTTTTCAACTGATTTGCAACTGACAATGTTCATTAACCAGGTTGCCAGTAAATAAGCATTTTTCTTAGGGAAATTGTTCATTTGATTACCACAGTTAATCAGTCCCTATAATTTGGCCTGTGATAATACATTAGCTGCTTGAAGTTTTCTTCCACAGGTTATTACCATAATAATTGCCTCCTATTATTGAAGAGCATCATTATTTTAAATTGTAATTATTGTTATTATGAACAACTTTTGAATGTATGTTAATGAGAGAGCCCTACTAAATATATTTTTAAAAAATGGTTCAATATCTTAAAATTGCATATTGGAAAAATTCTGGTATTGTCTTTCAAGAATAGAATTAAATGTGTATTTTCATAAGATATATACATCTTTCAGATATTAACTCCATATGCCTCAACACTTATCACATCATTTTTACAAAACATTGGTGGTGGTCACATTGTGACTTAAGGTGACCAAATTAAAGTTAGTAAGATTTGCTTATTTCACTTTTTGAATTATGTTAATAAATTATGACTCAATTTTGTCATGATATATTCATGAAAATAACATATATATTAATATACATTTAGTTGTAATCCCAAATATTCCTTATTGTTCTGTCAGAAAACACACATATAGGGTGGTCCAAAAGTAGGTATACAGTTGAATCAATGAAATTCATCACCACACCCAGAATTTGTGTCATAATGTGTGTCACAATGTATCTGTGGCCTGGATCTGTCATAAAATGAGTGCCTGACAAAATATGACAACTTCTGAGACATCCAGCATACATTCTAAGCAAATTGAAGCATGTTGAAAAGTTCATGGAAGGCATTTTGAGCATTTACAAGATTAAACAGTGTTAATCAAATGTAACAATGTAATAAAATTCAAATAAACTATACTGTATACCTATTTTTGGGACACCCTGTATTTGTAATTAGGAATAGCCTACATTTATATATATATTTGTATGTATTTATGTACATAAACATACATATTTATTATATGATACTTGTATGTTAACAACTTGTGTGATACTCCAAACTATATGTTTAAAGAAGTAGGTAGATATTGGTCATGGCCTTTTTATATCAAAAATCACTGTAGGGGAAACTGGGATGGCTCAACGGGTTAAGCACTTGTTTTGCAACCCCGGAGACCGAGGATCGAATCCCGGCTCTGGCCCAGGCTGACCCACATGCTGAACTGGGGTGTGCCCTGACAGAGCCAGCCATCAGTGTCAAACAGTCCCGGAGCGAGGTGTGAAGATTCAAGAAAACCACAGAGAATGGGATTGGGAGGACTGTCAGCATGAGATCATACGGTAGCCCTGAGTTTATTTTTACAGCTTCTTATATAGTAAATGATTACTTGGACAGCTACATGGCTACAAAGTAAAAATTAACTTGACACAAAACAGAGACTATTTTTCTCAGGACTAAGCAGAGATATCACGTCTCCAGATCAATTTATTTCACTGCAAAACAGCAATAATTGGAAGACTAAATGGTCAGAGCATTCTTGGGAAAAGAACTTACTGGTACACTAAAGATAAATAATAAACCATATCAAATCCAAGTCTTGAAGGTCAGTGGAGTTCTATCTCCGAGGCCCTGGAGTTAGTTGTGCTCCAGCCAAACAGAAACATTCCAGTACCCTCCCATAACCCTTGAGGGAAAGGGCAAGAGAAGAGGAATCCCTGTAGAAGAGTTGGGGGGATGAGCATCAGTGCCTCATCTCTTATGCGCCCCATATATTATTATGATGGCCCCTATGCGACTGTGACTGTCTTAGGTTGTTCCTCCCTGAGGAATCTTAACTATCATTGACTAACCAGCCATCCTTCGGGGCCATACAAGGTGAGGAAATTTCTCAGACATGTCTTTTCATACTTGCCAACTGACCTCAGCGGCCAGTGAGTGTTTTGTCTAACCCACCAGCCCGCTCCCGACAGTGCCGCCAGTTCAGTTCTTGCCGGGGCCTATGCAGGAGGCTACCAGCCCA
This sequence comes from Craseonycteris thonglongyai, assembly GCA_004027555.1. NCBI lineage: Eukaryota > Metazoa > Chordata > Mammalia > Chiroptera > Craseonycteridae > Craseonycteris > Craseonycteris thonglongyai. Next base: position 6,773 of record PVKE010037482.1, read on the forward strand.
GTCCCTGCCCTGAGCAGCCCCGCGCCCACCTGTGGAGTGAAACTATATGGAAAACTAATGCTGTCAACTACGGAGACTACTCTGGGCCCTCCCCCTTCTCTCTGTCTGTCTCTCTCTCTGCCAAAAAACAATAAAAATAAATCTTAAAAAAAAAAATCACTGTCATTGAGGAAGACTGCCTAATATTCTTTGAGGCTTGATAGCACAAAATGGTTCCTGACATTTTTTGGAATAACTGAAGCATCAGTTAATGTGTTTCTTGACTTTGACATGCAAAATAAAGGTGTCATTATCACCATTTTAATTTCTGGGCTATAGATCTCTTTAACTATATACATACAAGGTATATAATAAAGAAACTTGACTTGAAAAAATGTGTTTTATTATTTAGGCATTCATAAGATTGCTTTTGGAATTTCCAAAGCAATTTGAGGCATGGTTTATTCAGGTTACTTCTTATAACTCTAAGAAATCCAAACCAGTAGCAATTCTGTCCCTTTAAGATAATCATTTTAAGTAGTAGTAGTGCTTTATTTTTTAAATGATAGTTGTCTCTATAGAGCTGAAAGTTACTTTGATTTATCCTTTTGTACTTAGGTATTCTATTTGAAATGTCCTAAACCAAAATGCTTGGAACTTCTGCTTCAAATACTTGTTAGAATCTTTCTCCACTTCTCCCATTTTACTTCCCTCCGTCCTCCCTTTCTCTCTTCCTCCCTTCATCTCGTCTCTTTCTTCCATGGGTCTTCTTTGCTGAGCCTTGGTGAGCTCAACCTTACGCATGCAGAGCTTAGTGTTCATCCAAAGACTTACACCCCCCCCCCACCCCACCCTGCTATTCAAATTTCTGGAGCTCTTTCTCTGGGTATTTCCCTTTCCTCCATTACTTTTTTCAGCATTATACATACATAGTTGCCTCAGCCTCCCCAAACCTGTCTATGTCCTAAATTCAGTGACACAATTATGCTGTACTTGGACACCTTCTCCCTACATTGTGGTCTGGAGTGTGGTTCTAGGGAGAAAGACAGGTCAGCATAATTTTCATCTCACTTGTTTTTCTTTTCTCAAGGATCAGAGCTGCATTTTGTCCAATGTCTAAAGAGTTGTTCATGTATATTCTCCAGATTCTTACTTATCAATGATGAGGGCAGTTTTCTCATCGTGACCAGAATTGCAAGATTCTTGCTTTATTTTTTTATTTAATCCCCCTACCCCCACCCCCCATATCATTGTCTTTATCCATGTAGTCAGTTTAACCAGGTGAAGAGTTATGGCGGTATTTGTTTTTGGATGGTTCTCCATTTTGAAGCAGATCAGACCTAAGTTTATACTATTGTTTTGGCATAAAATGTTTCAGAATCAAAATGTAATTTGCTCTCTTCAACACTATCAATGAGAAAACTGTCGTACCTATTGAAATTGTTCTCTGAAGGAGAGGATTTATATGAGGAACTTATTCCCTCACAAAGTATACCACCTACATGAAAGTCATTATCTTAAAACTAGGAGTTGAAGATTGGAGAATGCTGAAATAACAAGCTGAAAAAATAAGAGCTACAGTAGACTCTCAGTTAACCAGCATCTGTGGGGATTGTTAGATGCCAGGGTACACTCTCCATTAACTGGCACTCAAGGAACTGACACTCTAAAGCAAACTTGAAGCTGCTTGAGATTTTGCCAGGTGCTTGAGTTTCAGTTAATGAAGAGTCAACTGTATTTCTATTATTTTATTTCAAACAATGACATGCTAAATACCTATACTTTAAGTACCATTTTTAAAGATTGTTTATTTTGACTAAAACATGTTTTTTACTAAGGAGTTCTGAAGATAGATATTATAAAATCTTCAAGTGTGCCCATAGAAATCTGCAATACGAGGTGAGTAAAAGAGAAATTCATTTTGTATTTTGTAGCCAAAGGGGGATCTTATACTGGCATCTGTTTCCTAAAAGGATATAAAAATTGTCAAAGTCAATTAGAATGTATTATAAATTTATGATAATTATTAATAGCAACACAAAGTTGAAAAATACGTTGGTAATTTCAAAATTAGCTAATAAAAATTCTTTGGGATATTTCTATTTTTGTGGATTTTTTTTACACTTTGCATACATTCTAAAGAACTTTTAATTGATACCATAGCAAGTTTATGGAAACTTTGATCTAATTTAAGTGGATTAAGTCGATTAAGGTAGCTGTTTAATCTATGGGTTAAACACACAGTTTCTTATCTCAGACTATTTAAAATGAAACCTAAATTACTTCATTGGTTCATTAGTTTTTTTCTTTTTTATTAGTTTAAGTGTCCGGTTTATACTGAGATCTTTATTGTATTGTCACTGTAATCAAACATCTAAGATGCCTCTCCTTTGGTCTCAATACTTAACACATAACAATGACTCTAAATTAGTGCGTGAAGAGATATAGATTGTTCTTCAAATAATACCTAACCTTTTTCTTTCTGCCCTCTTATGAAACATAATATAGATACGACAGAATGTTTTCATTTAGAGTGTAAAAATTACTAAATCAATACTCAATATGCAACCAATTGTGACATTATTGTCATTTGTTTGGGGTCAAATTTTGTTGAAAACAATTGTGCCAGGACTTTAGAATGAAGGCTGCCTAAACTTTGAAGGAAAGCATTACATAATATAATAATACTTTTTTTCTATTAGTAGTGACAATTTTAGTTTTCTTGGAAAATAAAATAAAACAAACTCATAAAAATATCAAAAACTATTACTGCTGCTTGACACTTAGCTTTTGGAGGACTTACTTTTTGCATTCTTGTGTTAAGTAACTGTATCTTTGTAATTTTTGTAAGACTATTTGGAAGGTGGGCCTGAATGAAGAGCCATTGCTATAGACTTCAGCACAGCTACAATTTATAAGGTACTCGCCAAGCTTTGTATCTGTGGCCTGGATCTGTCATACACTGAGTGCCTGACAAAATCTGACTATTTCTGACATGTCCAGCATACATTTTAAGCAAACAATCTTTTTCAGTTTGCTCTGAATAGAGACCAAACGGTGCTTAAATAGTATCATGGGACGTTGGGTTGCAAGGCAGAGGTGGACAGAAAAACCTGGACCTTGATCCACGTATATTTAAAATTTGTCATAGAAAAATTCCCATTATATTATGCAAAGGTCCGGTGATTATGACCTTTCAGTAATACATACTTCACTGGCCTCTCTATGCTTTGCCCAGTGTGGAATTCAGCTTAAAATTCTGCACTACGTAACAAAAATTACTTTATTATGAATTTAAAAAATATTAAAAATGAGATATTTGATCTTAAAGCAAATAAAAGATGATTAATATTTTATGAATCTACACTTAATTCATAATAGTTACTCTAATATATCTTTAGAAAATACATTCTGCCTCTTTGTACTAGACAGTAAGCCTCTCAAGGAAAAGGATCATTTCTTATTTGCTTTAAAATTCTGGCACCCACCAGTGTCTGTCAAATGCTTCAGTGATATTTTATAAATAAGTAATACATGAAGAAAAGCTTGAACTATTTCAGTACTAAGAACTGTGGCTGTTTTCACCACGAGATGAGAAACCTAGGATCATAATAAGATATTTATTTTTGTGCTTTATCTGAAGATTCCGTTGTAATTTCTGTCTGGAATCTGATCAAAGATTATTGTATCCCATATTCATAAATTCATTCTTCTACACCTCTTTAACCTCCTCCTCTAGTCTCATCCATCCCAAACTCTTTAAAACATTTATTTTTATTGTTCCCAGCAGAGACAGAGACAGAGAAAAGGGGAGGGCCCAGAGCAGACTCTGTAATTGTACATCAGTTTTCAACGTGGTTTTAGTTCCATACAGATTGGTGGGGGCTGTGTAGGACAGGAACTGGATCAGGGGCTTCCTACATGGGAGGCACACCCCTGTGATCTGGGGGTGGGGGGACAGTCTGGGGACCTTTCACATGGGAAGCTCATCCTGATGAGAACTGAACTGGGAGTCACACATCAGTTCAGCATATGGGTCCCCACAGGCCAGGGCCAGGATTCGATCCTTTGTCCCTGGGGCTGCAAAGTGGGTGCTTAACCCACTGAGATATCTCAGCTCCCCCCTCCCAAGCTCTTTAAAGTGCCTCAGGAACCTCTGTTCCTAGTGAAATGTGTTCTCTTCATTTTTCAATTTCATCACAGAACATACCACTGCTTCTTGCTATAAATAAAATGTGCTGGTTCCCAAAATATATGACCTCTATGGCCATATGAAATGAAGGCTGCTTGCTCTACTAACACTCACACAATAAAGAAACGACAGCCAAGGTGGTATTCTTCTCACTCATATTTTATATTTCCAAGTGATCATTCACCCATCTTCACCATCCTAATGAATGCTTGTTCTAATGATCTATGGCACACTTTCTCACCCACTTCAATTATCATCTTTTGTTATCACATCAGCCACACCTCCCTTCATCTTTTCTCCTTTACTAGGCCTAACAGCATCTCTTACTTCAATGTTATTTTGTATGTCCCATCAGAGTTTCTTGACTTCCTCAAATACAGCAAATCCCACCTTGATTTTATTAAGTAACCATACCATGGACATACTGTAACTATGTGATCTATCAAAGTATTTGGAGTAACTTGTATCTTAAACTTTATGTATTTATTTTCTTCACCAGTTCTGCTACTCCGTCAAGCCTTATAATCACTTTAGTCCATTTTCTAACAATTTATCAACCTCTTTATCACTTTCCTACTTAGAATCTTGCAATGGCTTCGTATTATATTTAGAATAAGAGTCTAATTTTTTTACATTTGCCCATAAGATCCTGCATGATATAGTTAGTTCCTAACTAGCTGATTTTGTTCCTCTGTTCACCACTTGGTTTTTCATACTCTAGCCTCATTGGTAGTGTTTCTAATTCTCTAGGACAGAAAATTCATTCCCTTATCAGAACCTTTTGTAATTGTTTTCTCATCAATCTAGAAGACCCTCCAGTTAGATCAAGGGTGTCCATAATTTTGGCTTCCCTGGGCCACATTAGAAAAAAAAAAAAAGAATTGTTTTGGACCGCATATAAAATGCACTAACACTAATGATAGCTGATGAGCTAAAAAAGTAATAAAATAAAATAAAATAAAATAAATTGCAAAAACATTTTATAATGTTTTAAGAAAGCTTGCCAATTTGTGTTGGGCCACATTCAAAGCCATCCTGGACCACATAGAGCCTACAGATCACGGGTTGGACAAGTTTGAGTTAGATTTTTAACATGACTAGTTTTCTTTTCTCATGTACTCGTAGGTCTCAACTTAAATGCTTCCTCATCAGATTCTTCTAAATGAAGCATCCTCCCTGCCAAACTTCACCATCCCTGATTGTCCTACCATATTATTCTACCATATTATTCTAATTTCCTCAATGAATTACTATTCTAAATATATATATGTATGAAAGCTCTTGTGTTTAACATCTTTTTTTCCCCTCAGAGCAAAGACCTTTACTGTCTTGCTCGTTGTTGTATACTCGGTGTTTCGAAGACTTCAGGAGAGATTTACCAAGCGACTGACAGACACACAAACCACAAGTTAAACATAGAGGAGAGCAATTTTGTATCTCTTTGGACCTTTTGATGTCTCTGGCACAGTGGACAATGACAAATATTAGCTGGAAGAATAAATCTTCAAACAAAGGAACGCAAAATAAACATATAAAATCTAAAAAATCAAATACATACAAATTTAAAAACATTGAATTACCACTCTATCAAAATGGAAAAATTAAAAACATTTTGTACTGATCCACAGTTGTGTAGGAAAACCTCAAAATATGAGTCCAGTATATGCTGCTTCTAGGAATTATCCTTAGTGTATACAGATTTGTGTTCAAATATTCATCATGATTTAACATTATTTGGCATAGTAAGTAATTGGAAGCCACCTTTGTGTGTACAGCAGGCAATCGGTTAACGCATTTCTAAGATGGAATAAGTCATTCCAAACGAGAGAAGTACATACATCAAGATGTTTTCTCTTGTCCAGGGTAAGAGAAAGATTCTTTTTTATTCTGTTATATATAATCTATTCAATGAAATCTTATTTTTAGTTCAAATAACCTCTTCCCAGAGAAAGCTTTTACTAAACTCCTGGTAGCCTGTGTTAGGAGGCATAGAAAGGTATTTTAGATTCTTCTAACAAAGAATCTAAGATAATGGAGTTTTAAAGACTTTTTTTTTTTTTTGATGCCATAGAACTTTCAAATTATAAAAAGCAAATCAATCTCCAAAAATATAATGTATTTATCATGGGTTTTTTTCAAAAGCAGTAATGGTATATTCAATATATGCCATCATAGGATAAAGATGAGCATGTAGCATAGAGAGAGAAAAAGAGAGTAGAACTAAATTAAGATCTATTGTCCTCACAGAAAATAACCAGCAATTCCACTGATTACTGGTCCATAGTATCCGATGCAGCTGTGTTTTCCTTCCTCCATGTTTTCTAATTGTGAGACTCAAGTTTCTAGAGGTTTCTACAGATTTAGTCAAACATTTACTTCTAAAAAAGTCATAGCTTATGACAGAGATACCCTGGAGGCTTTGGTATATGCTAGTATCTGAAGGGAACATCTTTCTCTCCAAGTAAAATTTCAGGGGTTTTGTAGATGATTCTTTTGAAACTATGGGTCTGAAAAATCTATTATTTTGTATGAGAAGTATATTTAACTGGTCCCCTACAACTGGTGAACTAAGGAGAAGGAAGGCCTGTGGGTCAAATCCATCTTGTTCACCACTTGCTTTTGTAAATAAGATTTTATTGTACCGTTGCTATACCCATTCCTGTATGTATTTTCTACAGTTAGCAATGGCTGGATTCAGTAGTTGCAACAGAGAGCATATGGCCCACAGAGCCTAAAATACTTACCATCTGGCCCTGTAAAGAAAATAGTTCATAGACCTCTAGTCTAGAGTATATTTCACATATATTTCAAATAAACTTAAGTATTGCTTAAGGTATTTTTTTTTTTTTTAGCCAAGTTCACTTTATTAAATCTGAACTATAGTGTTCCTTTTTTATTCATTTCAAGAAAATTGGTTTTTCTATGATCACTATGTTCTTTTTCCACCATAGTAAAATTTTGTTTTATAACTATTTACTTTTGTGTCATGGATGTATTTCTCTTATTTATCTTATTGAAATAGTAATTTTACTTATTTCAACTCCTTTTTATATTTTCATATTATTTCTGTTATTGGGTGTAGATTCTTTGATTCATGGAATTTTTGCCTTCTTTTCTTGTTTTTCTGAGGTGATTGATGATTCATAGTCATATGTTGATCCTCTGTTCTCAGTTATGACCACTTGCTGACACAATCGTTTTTCAGTGATGACATTAGTTTGGGAGTAGCAGCAGTAGAAACCTTTGTCCAATGCTATTCTGATACAAGGCCATTTTATCCCATCTCTTTCTCTCAATATAGTGGTATATTAATTAATATTTATTTTTATAAACTTTATGCAGTATCTGTTTTAAACTGATAAACTACAATATCAATTTTGAATAGCAGCCACAAATTTTGGTGTGTATGTTTAGTCTACCATCTTGAATGTCATGGTGGTATTAGAACTTGATTGGAGAAATAGCCATAAAATCAATGGTGGTATTAGAACTTGATTGGAGAAATAGCAATAAAGCTTCCTGACAGAAGTTAGACATTAAAAAAGAGTGCAGGGGAAGCCGGGATGGCTCAGTGGGTTAAGCTCTCACTTTGCAGCGCAGGGGAACGAGGATCGAATCCCGGCCCCGGCCCGTGCGGACCCATATGCTGAACTGGGAGCTCCCCAGTTCAGTTCTCTCTCTCTCTCTCTGTATCTCTCTCTCTCTCTCTCTCTCTCTCTCTCTCTCTCTCTCTCTCTCTCTCTCTCACACACACACACTCTTTCTATCGCTCTGTCAAAAACAATAAAAACAATTAAAAAAAAATACAGGTATAATTGAAAGGTATCCCAGAATAGAAGGGCTCAGGAAAATCAATGTTCTGGCCTTTATCTCCTTTCTTATTCTCATCTCTTGGCTGCTTAAGGTATTTTCTATAGTGCATTATTGTTATTAATCCCTTGACACCATAATAAAACAATAAAATTTTATTAACAAAATTTATCTTTTGTAACTAGAAAACAGTGAATTAACTCTTCATATTTCCTAACTGCATTTTCTTCTATTTGTATTAACATTCTAACATTCTATCAATAAGAATAACCTACATTAGATAATTTCAATGAATTTCTTACTGACACAGAATTCTGAAGTTATAATTAAGGTCATGTGTTGTTTGGAAGTTGTTTTAACTATTTTTTATGTTATGTAAAATAGAAGCCCATAGGTTATGTTCCTTAACATAACTATTAATACTTGGTGCACTAGATTGCTCCATAAGGATACATGTGAAATATAGTCATTAACTCAATTTGTGCATATGTTATTTACTATAATTATTGTACTTAGTTGAGAACAGTTCATTATATTTGAACATTTATAATCAGATCATGGTTTTTTCTTAGACTCGTTGTCTTTGAATGGAACATAGGAAAACATTTTGAACATGATGAACATAAATCTAAATAAAATGGGCAAAAATTTAGCCAGTACTTATGCGCTACTGAACTATTTCCCACTCAAAAGATAGGCTCAACCCCATTCACATGATCCATATTTCTTAGTAACCACCTCCTCCTCACCCCCACACATGGCTGTTCAGCAAAGTAAATGATATATGCTGCTGAGGCAAATTGTAATAATAAAACACATTGTTTTGTCACTATAGTTCAGAGCTTAAGGAAGATCCTTCTTGTTAGGAAACCTCAGGCTGGTTCGTCGTGAGCTATACTAGGTTGAAGAATTCAAGATGAAAGGCTGAATTATGGACACACTCAATGGTTTGGTGGTTACCAGGATAGGGGGGAGGAGCGGGGGGACAGTTGTGGGGGGAGGTGGGAGTGGGCACTAGATATAAGGTGATAGAAGGGGAACTGATACTGAGTGATGGGCACATAATACGATGCATGAATGATGTGAGGTGGACTTGTACATCTGTAAACTGTCTAATTGTTACCAAC
>PVKE010037483.1:0-15879 GCA_004027555.1 Craseonycteris thonglongyai
ATTTTGTCTTCTTTAAATGACCCATTCAGTAAGTGGCAAAAGTCAGAAGATACTTAGGTTTTTCTGATTATGAAGCGTGTGCTTTTTCTATTTTGCCTCTCAGAGTAAGTTGTGCTCATTTTGATTAGAGGGATTGTCTAGGAGACAATCCCAGCTTGGCCACTATGTTGTGACTTGGGCAGGACTCAAAACACCAAGTATAAAATCCTCACCTTTCAGGGTTACTAAGATACGTTTTACATGAAAGCAGCTAGTAAATAGTATCTGGCACAAAATAGATATTTAGATGTCAGTTACACTCTCTAAATCTATATTCAGAGGTGGCAGATGAAAGTTTTGATTGAGTAGTATTTACTAAATAAATAATGATGGCATTTATACAAAACATAACAGTATGTTATGCTGTTCTTGTACTGTTTTACTTCTCACCAGGAGGTGTCACTTTTGTCTATTAGCTCAGCTCCTCTCTAGTGTTTGATTAGGTAACTAACTATTGGAGGTCTAATTTCTACCCCTTCTTTTTTTACTCATGTTATAGAAGAAGCGCTGCAAGTACAAAACAGAAAAAATTGAGACCATAAAGCCGGCAGATCCAGTGCACCCTGTAGCCAATGGAGACATAAAAGGAAGGAAGCCCTTTACGAACCAGAGAGACTTTTCTAATATGGGAGGAGTTTATCACTCTTCTTATAAAGGTCCTCCATCTGAAGGAAGCTCAGAAACTTCGTCACAGTCAGAAGAGTCTTATTTTTGTGGCATTTCAGCTTGTACAAGTCTGTGCAATGGACAGTCCCAAAAGACAAAAACTGAGAAGAGGGCTTTAAAACGAAGGCGATCTAAAGTCCAAGACCAAGGAAAGTTGATAAAAACTCTGATACAGACTAAGTCAGGGTCATTGCCAAGCCTGCATGACATCATGAAAGGAAACAAAGAGATCACCGTGGGAACATTTGGTGTTACAGCAGTCTCGGGACATACCTAGACTTAATTGAACTTTTCATACTGGAGACTTTTGTTGTTCTTTGAAGAAAAGTCTGTGGTATTTGAAGGGTTTGGGGGAGGGAAAAATATTAATGGGAAAAAGTATTCAGAAATGATGGTTTCTGCCTTTTCAAAAAAAGCAGTTGGGATTGTGTCAATCTTGGTTAACGAGCTGCAGTTCTACAAGACTGATCATTTCCTATAAGGACAATGGTAGACATTTTTTAAAGATTTCTTTTTCACAGATTAATTACTGGGGCAAAAGTAATTTGGAAGCCCAGTTCCTTTGGTGGGATAGGAATGGAAGTCTAAATCTCTTCCTTTAGCTTTGTTCCTATTTCTTGCACCTTCCCATATTTATGTGCCTTTTGTCTATTTATAATGCCACTGGAAGAGGAGGGAGGACTTTTTCTGTCATTTGATTTCTTTTATAACTTTGTTAGTCTTTTGAAGCTGCAAACACTACAAGGCTTTAAGGTGATCTGCACCTGAAATTCAGAAATGTGGGTTAGACAGTGTGAAGTCCTAATGACTTGCCAATGAGACCTGGTTAGCAAACTCACTTGAAACAAACACTTGCTAGAATTGTTAAGCCTATTCTTTCAGGTAAATGGTGATACTGTGTATATTATTTTCATTTAACTTATTCACACTGGTGTTCTTTTTACTTACGAGCTCAAAAAGGAAAACAAAGCTACAAGATTGTTTCTTACAAATAACTGGCATTTGCAAATAGTTTTTTTTATAAATTCACCTTTTAAACACATTTAACCACTTGTAAAGGTTTTCTTTAGCTACATTATATTTTAAACACCACCCACAAGAAGCACTGATCCTCCAGCCTTCCTATTAGGTGAAGGTTTGTCAGATGAGTCCAAGCCTCTTATGACGTAATCACTGCCTCTGGACATGTACACAGACCCAGCTAGTGAGTGTGTCAAGCCTTGTCAAATTGGTCAAGTCAAAAGGGATTACTAGTTTGATGTTTGCTTTGTAGTGGCTACAAACATGCAGAGGTATCTTGTGTGATGCCAACATGTCTTGTCTTGATTTTGTCCTTTTTTTCTTTTAATTGGCAGCGACTGTGTTTGAGTAAAATGATTTCTTAGTATGTGTTTGTACAGTAGAGAGTGAAAGTGGAAAGTTTCTTTTTGAAAGGGAGAAGATTGACCATTTTGTGTTGTAAGACTTAACTTATTGAGCACTTTTAGTAATAACTACTTTTAAACTTGTCTAATACCTTTCTGGAGGTATTGTTTGCAATGTGACTTATTTAAAACCTTTTTGTTTGTTTAAGTTGCTGCTTTAGGTTGACAGTATGTCTTAGGTGATTTAAGTTTTTTTCCAGTCTGTACAATTAGTCATTCAGAGCAAGAAGGCCTGATTGTATGGAAACCCATTGGAAAGCGGTCCAGATGCAAGCGCAGGCGGGGAAGTCATACCACCGTGAGCTGCATCCACTGTTGTGGAAAGATGACTTTCAGCGTGTAACTACGGAGCTGTAGTGCCATTAGAAACTGTGAATTTCCAAATAAATCTGAACACTTGTCTTTATTAATTACTGGCTTCTGTTCTTTGAAGGAGAACTTAAAATTTTTTTTCTTTTTTTAAAGATTTATTTTACTGTTTTTGACAGAGAGAGAGAGAGAGAGAGACAAAGAAGAGGGAGGGCCCAGAGCAGTCTCCATAGTTGAACAACATCAGTTTTCAGCATAGTTTCATTCCACAGGGGAGCACAGGGCCTTGCTAGGCAGGAACCAAGTCAGGGGCTTCCCATATGAGTGGCATGCTCTGGGTGGGAGCTGAACCAGGCGCCTCCCATATAGGAGGCTTGCCCTGGTGGGAACTGAACTGGGTGGGAAGCACACCCAGTTTAGCATATAAAGGCCCAGGGCCAGGACTGGGACTCGATCTTCTGGCCCTGGGGCTGCAGTGCCCGTGCTCAACCCACTGAGCCATCACAGCTTCCCCCCAATTTTTTATTCTGAACAAAACTAAGTTTTTGCTACTAAAGTCAGTGGCATCTTATTACGTGAATTGATCACATTTCAGCCAACTACAAACTGAACTTCCACATAAACATTTTGTTCTCTATATACAATCATAATTTCACTATTTCAAACACTAAAATGAGAGTTTTGAATATTCAGTAGATAGAATACATGTATGTATTTTTTTCTCTTATTAGGTGCCATCTTTAAGACTACTAATTTAAAATTTTTTCTATATTCAGTGACGTTTTACAGTTTGGGTTTTATTTTTTCTCTGAAATTATACCTACATAAAGAGAAGAAGTGTGATAATTCTTGCTAATAGTAGATTTGTGCCTGGTAAGAAGCGAAGTTTCAATGTTCCCTGCTAGTCTACTTCATTTTATTTCTTCCAATATTAAGTAAAGCATTCAAACAGTATGAAACAAGAGGAAACTGAGGGATCAGTAAAAGCAAGGACACAAAGTTATAGTTCTTTTAATTGGATTTTTTTAAACATTTATTTTACTGATTTTTGACAGAGAGAAACAGAGAGAGACAGAGAGAATGGGGAGGGCCCAGAGCAGTCTCCATCGTTGACTGCTTTTCCATATAGTTTCACTCCACAGGTGGGCGCGGGGCTGCGCAGGGCAGGAATTGGGCCGGGAGCCTCCCACATAGGTCCCGGCAAGAACTGAACTGGGGGCACACCCCAGCTCAGCACGTGGGTCCTCATAGGCCCGGGCCAGGATTCGATCCTCGCTCCCCGGGGCTTAAAAGCTAGCGCTTAACCCGCTGAACCATCCCAGCTTTCCCCTAATTGGATTTTTAAAAATACTGAGTTATACATAATGAACATATAATTTGAGGAATTAAACAATTATATGAGGCTTATACAGAAAAACAGTTTTTATTTACACACACTCCCCTTATCTCTTCCCCACCAAGGATTTTATGCTGCCACCAGCAACTGTTTCCAACCTTGAATGTCCAATTATTGTGCTTATTTTGCTACTTAATAACTTTACAGTTTTAAGAATTGGATTTTTTTTTTAAAATATATATTTTATTTATTTATTTATTTAGACAGAGGAGAGAGAGAGAGAGAGATATATACAGAGACAGAGAGAGAACTGAACTAGGGGAGCTCCCAGTTCAGCATATGGTTCCACACGGGCCGGGGCCGGGATTCGATCCTCGGTCCCCGGTGCTGCAAAGTGAGCGCCTAACCCACTGAGCCATCCCGGCTTCCCCACACTTTCCAGTTTTAGATGTATTCCCAATTTAAATATATAAACTTGTAGGCATGAGTATAAACTTATAAACTTATGTTTGGTAACTTAGTTGAACACTTAACATCATGTATTAGGTGACATGCCCATTTAGAAATAGCTTTTTAAAACTACATTTCATTGAATAAGGTTATTAAAACCTCATCCTTTTCTTCAAGTTTTAATTTGAAAAATTTCAAATCTACAGAAAAGTTAAGTTGAATACCCATGTACCTCAACCCAGATTCAACAGTTAGCATTTTTGGTTTTCTTTCTAACATTTTTTGGGCGGACCATTTGAAAGTTAGTTGACACACCATGACCTTTCACTCCTAAATACCTAAGCACAATTGGTCAGAATCAGGGCCTTCACCCATATGACCATGATACTAGTATCATCCCCAGCTTGAATTCCATAGTCAATCCTAAAAATTTCTCCTTGGTGTACACCTTCAACTTACTTGCCGCTCCCTTGCTTTGATGTAGTTGCTGGACAATGCACAACACTGGTTCTATCCAACTTTTCTGTCTACTGCGTGGTATCCACAAATCACATCTGGCCAGGTAAGTCACCATGACTTCTCACTTTAATCCTGAGTTATCAGTCTTAAGCAGGCCCTTAATGCTGCATTAAGAGAAATGGCTGTTTAAGATAGATATTTTATCTTAATGACTTTACTAGATTTTCTTTCATTTGGAATAGGATTAGGACTTTATCAAATGCTTTTGAACGTCCGGTTAGCAATTTTTTGAATTCTTTATGTAATTATTATACTGATAGATTGTCTAATATTAAACCATCCTTGTACTCCTTTGGTAAATCAATGTGGTTTTCAAATCTCTTGGGTTTTGGGCTCTGTATTGGTCATCTTGGATTGGGTTATGCTTCAGTAACAAATCACTTCTTCAATTTCAGTAGATTAACACAGTGAAATAGTTTCTCATTTATGTGAAGTCCAGTGCAGGTTAGGAGGCCCTTCTCGATCTTAATACAGTGACTTAGAACACAGTCTTAAAGGTTGATGGCAAAAGAAGAGGAAAGCGTTGGGAAGGCACACTTTTTCTTAAATAATTCAGAATGACTATTTATACTCAGTTTCCAATGTAAGGTTAGTGACAGTGTCCCAATCCAACGGCAAGGAAAGCTGGGAAATAAAATTCTACGTACCCAAGGAGGAGTGTGTGAACATGTTTGTATCTGCCAAAGATTCTTTGAAATGCTTCCTATTACACATCTACCTCAACCTGAGACTCCTATAGAGATGTCCAGATCTACTTCACAATTCCCCGAAGAATTGTTTTAGTTATAATTTTCCAAGACAGATTTTGTGTCTGTGACTTCAGGATGCTTTTTCTTTGCATTCCTGTGTACAGTATAAGACATGTCTCTTAACATTCATTGTAAGAGAACAGATGTATTCAGAATCTACTTTTTAAAGTTTGGCAGTTTATGTTGCTTTAGGCCCTTCTTTTTGTCTATTAAAATGGTGATTCAGTCATCTTTTTAAGATTATTGTTTGGCTTAGCTCTTAGGCCTGGATTCTTGCTCCTAATATTTTCCTCTGAACTAGCATGTTTCCCTGTCACACTGCCTAAGTTAGCTGACTGCTCTGAACCAATTGAGTCTGTGACTTTTGCTTCCATTCTGCACTTTCAGTGGAGCCTTCCTAGCTTTGCTCTTCCTACATTAACTGCAGGGGCTGTACCTCCCATGACGCATCAGTTCACATCTGCTTCATGTCCAGTTCTTTTCGGGGAGATGCTCCGAGTAATACATATAGAAAGAATACATGTCATGTATAGTTATCAGATAAAATTTATGAGTCCTTTCAAAAGGTATTTTGGGGGAAGCCGGGATGGCTCAGTGGGTTAAGTGCTCACTTTGCAGCGCCTGGGACCAGGGATCAAATCTCGGCCCCGGCCTGTGCGGACTCATGCTGAGCTGGGGAGCTCCCCCAGTTCAGTTCTCTCTCTGTCTTTCTCTGTGTGTCTCTCTCAAAAATAAATAAAAGATTTATTAAAAAATATATATTTTGTTCAGTGAGTGAAGTAAATGTTTTTTTTTTTTAAGATTTATTTTTATTGTTTTTGACAGAGAGAGACAGAGACAGAGACAGAGAGAAGGGGGAGGGCCCAGAACAGTCTCCATAGTTGCACATCATTCGTTTTTCCACATAGTTTCATTCCACAGGTGGGAGTGGGGCTGCACAGGGCAGGAACTGAGCTGGGGTGAGAACTGAACTGGGTGCACTCCCCAGTTCAGCATATGGCTCCACACAGGCTGGGGCCGGAATTCGATTCTCAGTCCCCAGGGTTGCAAAGTGAGCGCTTAACCCACTGAGCCATCCGGCTTCCCCAGTAAATGTTTTATGAACAGTACCGACTAGGCAGGATTGCCACCGCCTTTACCCTTAACCCTTTTAGTGTGATGGGCCGATATATTGGCTTTTGCATCTTGGGCGATAAGTGTGGTGGGCAGAGATATTGGCTCATACGTAGACCATAGTTAAAAGTGCTATAACTTATATTTTTTCTTGTATGATGCATGACTGAAATAATTACATTTCTTTTTCAGACGATGTAAAAGAATAGTAGTATTAGTTAATTCAATCTATATGAAACTAAAAAAAACAAATATCTAAAACAATAACTTCATAACACGTTTTTTCCTAAGGTGATACATTTTATTGAGTTACCCTTCTGATTTCTCGCTAGTACCGTTGGCAGAAGGTAGCACTAAGAGGGTTAAGGAAGTCTGTACAGTCTAACCAGGAAGGAGTGAGGAGAAATGAACAGTGTTAACATCAGCGGTAAAAAAAAGTCTGTTCTTCCCAAGAGCAGGCAATCAGAATTCTTATTTATTGGGGTTTATGGAACTTTAAAAGAGGAAGTACAAAAATGACTCAATATCCCCACATGAAAAAGAGTATTGATTTGAGGGAGCATGAGATGCTAATGCACATCACTTCAAAGAGGCTCTACTTAAAAATAACTAGCATAGCAGAGAACGGAAACTGTGGTTCTCCTTCCCTGCTCCCCACCCAAGAGTTTCTGACCTCCCCCTACAACCCCAGAGCACCCTGCACACCGATAGTAAGAGTGATAGTAAGAGCCCCACTCGAGCTTGGTGAGCCCAGTCCGGGGAGGGAGGCAGGGAGTCTGTATCCCAGAGTAATGGCCTTATCAAGTTGCTGAGTACCTGGAATGTAGGCATACCTCTGGCACATTGCTGTTGGTCTACTTATAGTTACATCAAATAAATAAAACTGGGCATTTTAGAGTGTTTGTTCTTTTCACTGGAGTATGAGCCACCTCAGCTGGCTATTTGACTAAAGATTAGTAAGCTCTTATCAGAAGTGAGAGTCTGATAATGAGGTCACCTTTAGTCAATCCTCTGATGACTCTAAACTGATTCATAGGCTATTATTTATTACAAATAATTGTCAGTCGTTGAAGAGTGGCTGTGGGTTTGTATTTCCATTCTACAATATTTCTGAAAACTCAGTCACAACCAAAAGACAATCTATAAATGAAATGTAAGGAAATGATTTCTTGTCCTTGAGATTTCCACAGAGGAACATTAATTGCTAATATATTCCATGCCTCCCCTAAGGAAAATTACAGCTGCATAGAATCCACTGGTAATTAGGTAAATGAATTTTCCCCCAATCTGTAATCTGACTTTCTTTGTGGAATCTAGTAACTATTAGCAACGGTTACTAGATTGAGTTCAGAAGGGGCCTAACAGCCCTGGCCTTTCCAATTCTTCCTGGTCCAATAGTACATCCTCCTGACAGAGTGTGGGGGCGGGTAGCAGGCAGGCTCTGCGAGGTGCTGCTGCGGGTTGTGTCAAATCTTGTCCTGCTTGCTTTGTGGTGGTGGCCTGAAAAGAAAAGGTCACACACATGCTTGTGCATGTAGATATGCGCCCCATAACTTTGAGACAAAGGCTGTCTAGATACGTGTTAAAAAACATTCCAAGCTCCTTCATGGCTCCACACATACCTCTTGTAACATTTAATCATAACGTTATGACAACAATTTGCTTATAAATCTATGTCTATCCCTCCTTCCTAGACTTTGAGTTTCCTCGTTTAAGTGCTCCATCTATAGGACAAAGGGAGGTGTCACTCTGCCTGGACAGGGCAGAGTTTCTTTTTTGTTTTGTTTTTGTTTTTATTTTTATTGGTTTTGACAGAGAGAGAGAGAGAGAGAGAGAGAGAAAGAGAAAGACAAGAGACAGAGAGAAGGGGGAGGGCCCAGAGCAGTCTCCATAGTTGCACATCATTGGTTCTTCCACATGGTTTCATTCCACAGGTGGGCGCGGGGCTGCACATGGCAGGAACTGGGCCGGGGTCTCACCCTGGTGAGAACTGAACTGGGGGCACTCCCCAGTTCAGCATATGGGTCCGCATGGGCCGGGGCCAGGAGTCAACCTTGGTCCCCGGGGCTGCAAAGTGAGCGCTTAACCCACTGAGCCATCCTGGCTTCCCCAGCGCAGTTTTGAGCCATGTCTTGAAGTATAAATAGTTTACCAGGCAATGCAGCAGTAGAATGCATATTGTTGGGGAAGGATAGGAGTTAGAAGTGGGCATCAGGAGGACATTTCATCGAGAAAGAGCCCTAAAGAGTTCAGACTCCTAACGTGCAATGAGCTTCGCCACCACAGCTGGCCATTGACCAGATGGATTTTAAGATTTTAATTTATTTTGAAGGGTCAAGGTCAGCAGATTCTTCTCTCCTCTTGGCTATCTCTCATCATACGAAGATGCCATTGTTGAACTCTTATCACAAGCTTTTCTAATCATGGAGCTGAACTAGCAGGTGTAGGACCTGCAAACTACTGTCTAGCCCCATTGTGACCGGAGGTTCAAGTCTGAGACAGTGGCTAGCTGGGATTAAAAATTAGCCATTGGCTGTCATTGTGACTCCTTGTAGGTCCGCACTGGTTCTAATCTGGGCTAATAAATGGAATTAACTTCTCTAAATCTATGAACGTGGTAGGGACTTTTAATCCTTTTTAGGCAAAGAGTGGGGAAAGGTAAGTCACTTCATTTTCTTCATTGTCTTTCTCCATAGAGTAAGGTGACCAGACGTCCCGCTTTTGGCGGGACAGTCCCAATTTTTAACAATTTGTCCCGCGTCCCACGGCATTTTAAAAAAGTCCCAATTTTTGGAAAGAATGCACGACAAGCTAGGGAACGGCGGGAGATAGACCAAATTTTTAATCAAGAACCCACTCTCCCCCGGTCAATGGTGTCCCGCTTTACCAATGTTAAAATCTGGTCACCTTACCATAGAGGGCATTAAAAAGAATTCCTAAGGAATCGGCATGAAAGAGACTAAAGACATAAATGACCCAAGAAACAGTTCAGAAGACTGGGTCAAGGACAAGGTCAATGCTCATAGGTATTGATGTCAGGAAAACAGAATCTCCCCTATAGAAAACAAGACCTCACATCAAAGAGGTAAGCTACCCAGGGGAATAACTCCTTGAGTAACTTGATATTGAGGACACATATGAAATCCACTCCTTGTTATTCCGGAAGCTTCTCAGATGGGGTGCCTGCTGTTTCTCCGTGGGAGACAGCAAGGTATAGAACTTGAGTGTCCCTGACTATGGCTCTGATCCCTACCAGGGCCCCTCGCCTTTGAGAGCCACTGGTCTGAGAGGAACCTTTGTCATCAGAGTTTGGCAGAGGGTGTCTGAGAAACCTGGAATTCTATGCAAAATTTTGAGTTTATTTTTACTTGTCTGGGGGTCTTGACTTCCATCAAATTTACAAAGGGCTCTCACTCCCAAACAGGCTTAAAACTCTGAGTTTGGTATAATGTACTTTAAATACTTCCTTGCCTTTTTTGGGTGATTGGGAAGGGGAAAGAAGAGAAATTAGTGCTATGGGGGAAAGTGGTGAAACTTCCCTCTGATGTTTTGTCACATCTCTCATGAAGCAGGATCTGAAGGACGTGGGAAATATTACATCAGAACCCTTTTCGTCTGGCCGTTTTCAAAATGCTAGCAATTATGACAAATTACACTAATAAGGAAGGACTGAGAAGACACCATCGACAGAGGCTCTTGTGTCTACATTAACTTGATACAAACAGAACCTGAACACAAGTGGGAGGGTTTATGCACAACCACAGAAGCACAGCACAGACAAGTGTGACAGGTGCAAAAAGGCCAGAAGGAGCGGGGAGAGCTGTGCATGAGGCCAAACATGCAAACTGCAACATCAAACTGTAAGGTCCTCTTTTTTTTTCTAGAAGATAACCAGTGACAAGGGGCAACTCATGACAGAGCAGCAGGATAACCACATCTTGTCTCAGCCCAGGGAGGTAAAAAAAAGAATTCTGGCTCTCAGATTAGTTCAATGGGCAAAACACCTGAACAATTTATTGACAGGAAAATGGTTATCTACATCACAATTTCTGATTTAAATCTGTGGTGCCAAATGTATGTCAAAATTTTAAAGTATTCATTTTTTTTTAAGATTTATTTTAAAGATTTATTGTTTGAGAGGTGAAAGAAAGAGAGAGAGAGAAGGGGGGAGGGCCCAGAGCAGTCTCCTTAGTTGTACATCAGTAGCTGTGACATGGTTTCATTTCACACAGGTGGATGTGGGGCCCCACAGGGCGGGAACCGAATGAGGGGCCTCCCACAAGGGAGGTAAGAATGTTCGCCACCATCCCGGTGATTACCAGCTACACTGCAGTTCAGCATATGGGTCTGCACAGGCCAACGCCAGGATTTAATCCCCAGACCTCACAGCTTCAAGGCAAGCGCTCAACCTGCTGAGCTATCCACAGCATCCCATAAAAATATTTTCATTTTAGAAAGGAAACAGCACATTGCTATGGTGTAACACCCCCAATATGTATCAACCTTTCATGGTCAAACTAATATTTGATCAAGATTCACATTTTGACAATAATATGAATAGTCACATTAGTGGGAAAAAACTCTATAAAGACTGAATTAGCATCATGGCAGTTCAGGTCAAAAACCGTCAGTTTAGAGCTTGCTGCCAAATGAGTTATGAAAAATTTCTGATTTTTAGAATTTGGTGGAGGAGGGATGTCAGATCTGTATCACATATACATGTACAGATCTTTGCAACAAAACATAAATATTTTCCAGAAACCATGCACATAACCATCTATTAAAAATCATTATAGGGGATGCCAGGATGGCTCAGCAGATTGCATGCTTGTCTTGTAGTCCTGGAGTCTGAGGATCATATCCTGTCCTGGTCCTGACCTATGTGGACCCATATGCTGAACTGGGATGTGCCCCCAGTTCAGTTCTCACTGGGGCAAGCTTCCCATGCGGACACCTCTGGCCTGGTTCCTGCCCTGTGCAGCTCTGCGCCCACCTGTGGAGTGAAACTATATTGAAAAATTAACAATGTATAACTATGGAGATTGCTCTGGGCACTCCCCCTTTTCTCTGTCTCTCTCTGTCAAAACAATAAAAATAAATCTTTATATAAAAATTATTGTAGAAACTGTTCAGGTATTGATACTTATAATCAATTTAGTTGGACAACTTTTAAAATACTGAGGACATTTGTCTCCCATTCCTAGTTTCTATTTCTTGAAAGTTTCGAATCATCTTCACATTCAAAGGGGCAGGTTTTGGATATTCTGGAGAGATGAATCTGATCCTGATGAATATGAGATAATAAAAATAAATGCTTGATCTTGTTCTGTGTTCCCAGCACACAGACCCTAAACCTTGGAATCTTTAGAGTGATGAGTCTCTTTTGTAAGCTAATGAAGTGATTGGTGGTGGGGTCCCCTAGATGGCTTCAGGGTGGGAGCTGGTGGCCAGAAGACCAAGACGTGATTATAGGGTTGGAACTTTCAGCCCCCACCAGCACTCTGGGCAGAGTGGCTGGAGATTAAACAAATCACCAAATGGCCAATGACTAACTGAATTGTGTCAACATAATGAAATCTACATAAAAATTCTAAACAATGGCACTTGGGGATCTTTGGGGTTGATAAACATGTCAAGGTGCTAGGAGGGTGCTGTGCAAGACAGAGCATGGAAGCAGCTTCAATCCCCGATTGATAGCCAGTCAGAAGCAGGGGAGGCCCGACTTTGAACCACCATCTGAAGTGGGGGGCAGCCTGTGGGACTGTCCTTAAAGTTGTGAGAAAGTCTGGGAAGTTAGTGTCCAAATTGAAGTGAGTTGTTGCACACCCAGTTGGTGTTGGAGAATGGGAGAATTGGTGGTTGGTGCTGGAAGCGCCCTAGACTGAGGCATCTGTCATGGTGATTCTCCCACTGTGCTGCCCTGGAACAGCAGTGTGTTGAGCTGACCCTTGAGGTCCTCTATCGTGTTTGCTGAGTAATTAACAGTTTCTAAAATTTGCTGGAAAAAAGTGCAGGAGTTCTTAGATTATGCTTCATATAAACAAAATTCAGAGAAAAACTTAACACCCACTCAGAGGCACGTTCATTTGCCAATCTGTCCTGGTATCAAAGAAGTCTTGTCCATCACCCTAGAGCATACACATACCCTGTCACTAAGACCACTTGAAACCCAAATGGATGTCAGTTTTGATTTTGACTTGGCCACTTAAAACCACTTAAAGATCGAGTTCCTTTCCTACCACTAGGTCATTAAGCAAATTGGTTGATAAGCAAGGAGCTTAAAGGCAAATGTCCTGTGTTGTATCATGGTGCCATGGGGTATGTGTTTTTCAATAAAATATCATGTGACACAACACGTAAACAAAATAGTAGTCTCACATGATTGCAAATGCTTCGCGTAGTGAATACTAACCGACTGCCTGAATGAGACAAAGACTAAGAAAGAAGATTCCCGAGACTACACAGACTGAGAAAGGGGATTCCCTGTGCAGGAGAACTGGTTGTAAATCTGAACCATCATCAGACAGGTGGGTCATTAATTGAGGAGTGGCTGTATTTACCATTTGTAAGTTTCAATTTCCCTTTCTTTTATTGACGTTATCTATCTATACTCTATCAATCCTCTATTTTTCTATTAATCATTTATCATATAGTCATTATTTCTAGCTATCTGTCCATCTATAGTAGACAGTAAACTATTCATCAGTATTCATTTTCATTTACTTCTATGCATTGGAACACGCACGCACACACACACAAAGCTACACGTGACCTGCTCTGGCCAATGAAATATGAGGCGAGGTGATGACTTGTGCCACTTGTAGTAGACGCATTTAGGAACTCGGGACAAGTTTCCGTCTTTCCTTCTCCTTGCTGCAGGCTGGCAATGGAGCTGGTGGTGTCTTAGGGGGCCATGGACCTGCCATTATGGACTTTGTGTGAACAAGAAATACACTGTTGTTGTTTTATGCTAATGAGATTTTGGTGTTGTATTTTAGTTAACCTAACTGAACCTAACTAATAAGAGTATAGCGTCTTCCCTTTTTCCAAAACGAAGTTAAAGTAGCTTAAAGAGAAATATAGAAATATAGTACAATATGCATAGGAAAAAAAACAAGTGACTGGGCAAATTAAGGATAACATATATTAATTTTATAACATTTGCCTATCAGAGTTATTGGGATATATATATATAGCAATATCATCAGTGTGATTAACAATCAGTAGACGTAACAATATGAAACTCCAGCTCATTCTTATGTTTGGCTCTTTCTATATGATGGTCCCTCCTCACCTCAGATTCTCTTTTACTTTCCACCAATGCTTAGGGCAGCCTTCCTTGACCCAGATACTTATAATTACAACCCAGTTTTTTCCACCTCACACTCATATTACCCTAACTTATTTATTTCTTCCCATTGTACTTATTACTATCTTATTTATTTGTTTGATATCTTCTTCAGTGCTTGCTTTGGCAGCACATATACTAAAATTGGAATGATATTTTCTTCAGCACTAGAATGGAAGCTCCATGGGGGCAGGTGTCCTCCTGTTTTGTTCACTGCTAAATCCTCATGTCCACAACAACGTCTGACATGCAGAGTCAGTACTCAATGCATATTTTTTAGTGAGTTATAAAGTAACGAATTGTGACTTGACAGGAGTTTTCAGAATCCTGAGTCCAGAAACCCAAACGGGGTAAATAGCCAATTGCTTGGCCCTCCAGCACTTGGGAGAACACAGCACACACACCACACACTGACCTGTCCATCCGTATGTTCCTGCCTCTGCATGCTACTTTTGAGAGATGCCACCTACTAGGCAGACTTCAAGAACAATCATAATGAGAACAGACATAAAGTCATGGTTTTAACATTTATTGAGTACTTATGATGTGCTAGCTTCAAGGCTAAGTACATTCTGTTCATGATCTAATTTGAATTTCAAAAAACTCTGAAGTCAGTACTATTTTTACACATACTTTGAAGATGAGAAAATTCAGGCTTAAAGATGGTAAATAATGTGCCTAAGGGGCACATTCTTTTATTTTTTTTTTAAAGAGTATAAAATTTCTACTTTAAAAATAAAATCCAATCAGCACTACATTGATCATAATTTTGAATTATTAGCCTTGTGAGCAATATATTTAAAATATTATGTATATTTCCAGATTTTTAACTGCATTTAAACCAATGAATAGGGCTATGGCTAACATTTAACAATTTTTTAAAAATTTGTGCTAATATTATTAATTTGGAATATGAGGGTGGGCTTATAAAAGTTGCCTCCACTTAAATAGAAAATGAACAGGAAAAGATATTTTAATGAAATAAATAAAAAAAGCAATGTACCTGCATCATTTATTTTCAAAGCTGCATAATTATTTTTCTACAAAATCACTGCACACTCCATTGTATTTCCACCAATGCTGCACTAGTTCTTAAAATGTCCTTTTAAAAAAAAAACAGTGTTTTTTTTTAAAGATATATTTTATTTTGTTAGTTTGTTTGTTTTACAGAGACAGACAGAGAGAAGCAGGAGGGCCCAGAGCAGTCTCCATAGTGGTATGTCATTAGTTTTCGACATGATCTCAGTTTCACATAGGTGGGCAGAGGCAGTGCAGGGCAGGAACCCAGGCCAGGGGCCTCCTGCATGGGAAGCATGGCCCCATGAGCCAGGGGCTGAACAGAGGGGTGGAGGATGAGAACTGAACTGGAAGCCTCCTGCATGGGAAGCATACCCAGTTCAGCATATAGGTCCACACGGGCCAGGGTTGGAATTCGATCTTTGGTCTCTAGGGCTACAAAGCGAGCACTCAGCCTACTTGCTGAGCCATCCCAGCTTTCCCCAGTGTTTTGTTTTGAAACTATTTCCTCACTGCAGACTTTACTTCATCCCAGATGAAGCATTGGCCCTTCAAGTGTTCCTTTAGTTTTGGGAGCAGGTGGGAATCACTAGGAGCCAGGTCTGGGCTACACGGTAGATGTGGCAGCACTGAAAAGTCCAGAGGTTGAATTGCATGTCTGTTGCAACAGTTGTGTGAGGTCTGGCATTGTCAAAGGACTCATTCTAAATAAGTGCGAAAGGCACATACTTTTTTTTTTAATATTATTATATTTTATTGTTAAATTTAATGGGGTGACATTGGTTGGTAACAATTAGATAGTTTCCCGATGTACAACTCCACATCACATCACCCATGTATCGCATTATGTGTCCACTTCCCAGAATCAGGTCCCCCTCCAACATCATATATCTGGTGCCCACTCCCCCC
>PVKE010037484.1:0-15879 GCA_004027555.1 Craseonycteris thonglongyai
GGACACACATTCCCTTAAGCTATTACAATGAGGGTTCTGATTCAGTAGGTCTGAGAGAGCACTGAAGAGTACATTCTTTTTTTTTTTATTACTGTTAAGTTTGTTAGGGTGACTTTGGTCGGCAATATAGCCTGCAAGTGTACAACTCTATATTACATCATCTATGCATTGCATTATGTGCTCACCACCCAGAATCAGCTCTCCCTCTATCACCATATATCTGGTACCCACTCCCAACTCCCCCTACCCCTTTCCCTCAGGTAACCACCAAACTATTGAGTGTGTCCGTGAGTTTTGGTTTCTTTGTTAATTTCTTACCAAAGGATGCCCATGCTGTGTGTCTACGGCTCAACAGTGAGTAGCCAGGCCTGGAATATTTGTAGTGATGAGCAGACCTCTGGTGGCCAGAGTAGAAATGTACAACCATTTCATTATATGGCTCTACATTCATTTTCTGAGAACGTTAAAAAATATATATTCCCCCCAAACCAGCAACTGATATGTCTGTAACTGACATAATATAGGCAAAGCCAACATAGATTATTAATATGAGACTCTATTAATCTAGAATTTGGTGTCATTCCAGACAGACCACACTGCCAATGATCATCAAAGAGGGGACATGTTTAGTCTATTAGCTGCTAAGGCAAATGCATTGTTTAAAAAAAAAAAAAAAAATTGGAAACCAACCTAGTAGTAGCGTTTATATACAAATAAGAAATGAGTTATAAATGAGTAATTTTTATTTTATTTATTTTCTAAGACTTTTAATTTTGATTCTCTTGTCCCTGTCAAGCAATGCCATATATTACATTTCTTATAAACTGTTCTCTGATTCAGGCCCTTTCCTGAATTAGACTAGCCTACTCTTTAATTAGGAAAAATGACAGCAGTTTTATAGCCGTTTTAAGTTTCTCCGTCTTTTGGCTCCTCTCAGTCTGTGCTTCCCAACAGAAAACACAAAGTGTTATGCCATTTGACTAACTGTTGTCAGTGGTTCAAATGAAACAAAGGATCTTTAAACCTTTAAAATGTATTCCATTTTGGAAATAATTTTTTTTCCTATTTTATTTTTCTAGCTACAAATATGTTTCTTATTTTGAATGTCAGTAGACATATCTCCTGGCTTTGCCATAGTAAATAAATAAATGTTCCAGAAAGCACACACACACACCCTTTTTTTTGAGATAACAAAATTAGTATCACTCTAGGAAGGAAGATAAACATCCTGTACCAAGACTGTGCTTATTCTTGAACTTGAAGCCCATCTAATAGGAAAAAAACTTGTAAATGGATATTGATATGGAGTTAATATTGATATAAACCTCTGCCTTATGTACAACTTACTATCGCTAGTCCTTAAAAATGGCTCATTGGCTTGTGGAAATTTTCTTGAGTTTAGTCATGTTCCAGTGTCTTTGCATTTGGTCACTAAATGTGACCCCTAGAGCAAGTCTGTTGTCCTTACTGGTTACCATAGCATCACCATATGCATTTATTTATAAGAGGTATAGCAGTTGTACAGATGTTCCATTTGGAGGAAATTATATATGTTTATTCAACCCTTGTATTCATCAGCTGTATAAAAAACATCTAGAGTTTTTACTACTAGTGACCTGTACTGGGCAGTTACTAAGAGAACTACCTGTGCAGATCATTTAAAAGCAGCCTGTTCTGGGGCTCAGGGGTATGAAACGATTTCTCGTTAAAGGTTAAGTGGGAACTGCAGGTAAATCGTTAATGGCAGATATTTCTCTATCCTTAGAATGCCCCAA
This sequence comes from Craseonycteris thonglongyai, assembly GCA_004027555.1. Classification (NCBI taxonomy): domain Eukaryota; kingdom Metazoa; phylum Chordata; class Mammalia; order Chiroptera; family Craseonycteridae; genus Craseonycteris; species Craseonycteris thonglongyai. The sequence continues at coordinate 1,776 of PVKE010037484.1, forward strand.
ACTTTGCAAAATTTCCTATGCATCTCTGACTCAAGGATTGGCACATGGCTCATGAATATAATCAGACATCACCTGGTAATGGCCCCAATAACCATTAGTTTAATAAATGAAATGAAAAACATTATCCTTGCTAAGGTGACCAGATTTTAACATTGGTAAAGCGGGACACCATTGACCGGGGGGGAGGGGGTTCTTGATTAAAAATTGGGTCTATCTCCCGCCGTTCCCTAGCTTGTCGTGCATTCTTTCCAAAAATCAGGACTTTTTTAAAACGCCGCAGGACGCGGGACAAATTGTTAAAAATCGGGACTGTCCCGCTCTACTCTTAACACTTTTGACACCAGATGTGTGGTTTTTGTTTTTAATCCACATTGACCAATTGACTGATACCAGCTGAATATGCTACAATTCAGCTCAGTTCTGACACTATCTACCTGGAGTTACCATTCAGATTCCATGACGACTCTCCTACAAGACTGCCCCTACTTCCGATGCCAACTGTAAGTGGTGGGTTACTCACGGTTACCCACGCTTCTGTCTGACTTGGCTACAAATTGGGAGTCTCAATGACTCTTTCCTCAGGTTCAATAACTTTCTATAATGTCTTACAGAACTCAAGGAAGCACTTAGATTTACCAATGTATTAAATACTAAAGAATACGTACAATAAACATACATATGAACAGTGAGATGAAGGGATACATAAGGTGAGGTCAGAAGGGTCCCAACCACAGGAACTTCTGTCTCCATGGAATTGTGTGTGTCACTCTCCCAGCATGTGAAAGTGTTCACCAAATCAATAGCTTTTGGACACTGTAGTTTAGGGAATTTTAAGGAAATTTAATTTCTGACTCCTCCCCTCTGCTTGGTGGGCAGAGAGGGGAGATGAATGTTCCAAGTTTCCAACCCGGCTTGGTCTTTCTGGTGACCAGCCCCATCCTGAAGCTATTCAGGACCCATCAGGTGTCCTCCCATTAAAACAAAAGACACTCTTATCACCCAGGAAATTCCAAGTGACTTAGTAGCTCTGTGTCAGCAACTGAGGTCCAAGGTCACATATTAGAACAAAAGCTGCTCCCAACACCTTAATCCCTCACAAAAGTTTTGAGAGCTCTGGCCAAGAGCCAGGACAAAGACCAAACTACCTATTTCTTACTCTAACACAATATCACACTAACCTCAATAGTTTCATTACATTGTAAAATATCTGCCACCAGGTTAGGTGAGTGAATGATTAACTGTAGTTCATAACATTTCATAAAAACAAGGTATAAGATGAAGGAAATAAACCTCAACTGAAACTGCTAAAACTGGTTATTTTGCATTTTAAAACTTATTTATTTCCCTCTTAAGTCTAATTTATTCTTGTCTTTCATTCTGTGGAGCCCTTCTATTGAGTGAGGCAGAAAACACCAAGGTAATAATTAGAGAGCCTATTCAAGCAACAATTGGAAGCAAATCCCTACACAGGCCAATCCTCAGCAACAACCAAAAAAAAAAGGGGGAAGGGGGGGAAGCAAATATGTATGTTTTGGTGCCAAAATGCTGAAATCACACACACACACAAAACTGAATGTCTGTGTTCTCCCATATCTGTGTGGCCACTGTGACAACCACAGATGTCATTTGAAAAAATGGAAACAGTTATGGGATCTGTGATTTGAGAAGTAAAGTAAGGACAGTGGAGGTAAACATAATATGTAGCTGAGGGGGAATGGGAGACTTCACCTTTGGGAAGGAGCAACTGGTCCCTGCTTAAAGCTTCTTGGACCCCAAATATTGAATATTTCACTTTGTATGTTACACTCATTTACTACTAAAAAACATACTTTGCTGTAGATAATGCACTCCCGAGTATAATGCCAAGCTCACATTTTTGGCCCCAACTTTCAGGGGAAAAAATCTTTCATTCTAATTTTTTTTTAACTATCGAGTTCTAGAGTTATACTCTTAACTCATGAGCATAAATAAAAGAATTAAAAATATTTATATGGAGGGTGCCAAAAAATGTATACACGGGGGCTCAGTGAGTTAAACACTCACTTTGCAGAGCCAGGGACCGAGGATCGAATCCCGGCCCCGGCCCGTGCGGACCCATGTGCTGAACTGGGAGCTCCCCCAGTTCAGTTCTCTCTCTGTCTCTGTATCTCTCTCTCTCTCTCTCTCTCTCTCTCTCTGTCAAAAAAAATGTATACACATTTTAAGAAAGGAAAAAGTTGTATTAAAATTGTAATGCTCAATATATACCAAAAACATGAGTACAAGTCATGTTTGACTTCTGCAATTACAAGAGATGCTCAAAGTGGCTACCATCAGCATCTAGATACTTCTGATAACAGTGAGTTATTGCTTGAGCAACGTTGATCAAAGTGTCCACTTGTATCACTGCACATGCCATTTCAATTTACCATGCGTCTCAAACTGAGCACAAATGCATGCAATTGTTAGGTGTGTGTTGGAGGTTCTGCATGTCTCCATTGTCGTTGTACTTCTACAATGTTCTCAAATTTCAAATACCACTTGAAAACGGTCTTGCGCTCCTCGAACGACAGCCATGCTCTGTCATTTTCTTTGATGTCCTGCATGTTGCATGGTGATGCATTCATTTGATTACTGCCATCTGTTGAGTGAACATCATACTACACATTGCTGCTATAATTCAACTTCAAAAAGTAATACATAGATAACATCTCTTAAAATGTGCGTACATTTTTTTGACACTCCTGGTATAGATACGTAATTAGTACTACCCGTGTATAATGCACATCCTTATTTTTCCTTCACAAGTTTGAACCAAAAAGGTGTGCATTATACATGGCAAAATACGGTACCTTTATGACACAAGCTTACATGTTAAATCGGTATTATTAATTTACACATGAGCTGGAACCAATTCAAGCAGATCGCTATCTTCTTACCTCTTTAGAACAACAGGGTAGAGGGTAGAGGGAAAGGAGAATTATAGAATTCTCCACAGCAATTGCCCTCCTGGGTCACGTGGGGCTGGGCAAGGGGCATCCTCAGGTTGTGGGTTGGAAAGCAGAAGAATGAAGCTTCTATTGCTGGGAGTTATGGTGCAGGGTGCAAACAGGTAATACCCAAAGTCAAGTCCCCAAGGAATACCAAGTCAGAGCCAAAACAAATATTCTAAACTGGGTCAGCAACCCCAGGGACCAAACGATGACTGGAAACTAAGGTAAGGTGCCAAATGGGTTAGAAAAACAAAACAAAAGCAGAACTGATTAGTGGGAGTATCAGGCCGGAACCACGAAGTCTGTTTTTGAGGTCAGGCCGACTGCATGTAGAACTGGAATATTTTAGAACTAACACCAAACTCACTGCCGGGCCAAGCTTTCTCCTGTACAGTTTCCCTAGACTAACCTGGTAAAAGATTCTAACTCTTTAGAATCTTTTACCAGGTAAGTCTAGGGAAAGTCTGGAGCTTGCGTTTCTGAGGTAAGGGAGGTTCTGGTTGTCACAGTGGATAAGTTACTGGAGCTCCTACTGGGGTCCAATGTTCAGGGTCAGTTTGGGGAGGCTGGGTTGGGTGTAGAGATCTGTGGAGCATGGTGGGGATGTTTGGAGAAGAGGAAAACTAGAGACAGAAAGCTGTGAGCATGATGGCCTCTGGTCGCTCAAAGGGCCCAAGTAAATCTCTGGTTTCTGACATGCTTGGTCTGTGAGATTCCAGAGGAGACCCAGCCATCTTCCATAGAGATGCCCTCCTTGAGGAATAAATAGCTACCAGTTTGTGACTTATTTTGTTTGTTTGTTTTTATTTATTTATTTATTTTTGACAGAGAGAGAGAGAGAGAGATACAGAGACAGAGAGAGAACTGAACTGGGGGAGCTCCCAGTTTAGCATATGGTTCCGCACAGGCCAGGGCCGGGATTCGATCCCTGGTACCCAGGGCTGCAAAGTGAGCGCTTAACCCACTGAGCCATCCCGGCTTCCCTTGTGACTTATTTTCACCCTCCACACACTACATAATTTTCTAGAGGTTCTTCTAGGTGTCACACCTCCTCCAACACCAGGTACATGTCAACTGCCAGACCTATTGTTATAGAATGGGACATTCTTGGGGAAGGAGTCCAGTGGATGGTTGTAGCAAATGCCACTGGGTTGTGGTTGTTATTTTGGTTTCTGGAGCATTGCAGAAGCTTCCCGCATGGCCCTTTGACCAAGTTAATGCTGATTAACTACTTACGTAAGTCAAACACAGGAAAAAGCGCTTCACATGCAGTTCTCACAGGCTTTCCCCAGCCTCCACAGCCCCTCTCTTCTATTCCACAGAACCCCAGTTCTGTTCCATTATTCACCTCCCCCAGTCATGAGCTCCAGGAAAAGCCACCTCAGGCTTAGCATGTGGGGTGGCCCTGATTTGTCTGAAGGTCCTCCCATTTCTTTTGTCTCTTTGTTTTAGGAAAGAACATGTGACCAATTTTCAGCCAATAAGACTTGAGGGAGAAATGCCCCAGAGGTTCTGGGAGTGGTTTCCTGACTCCTCAGAGAGAGCCACATGGAGTTCCTGGTCTTTCTCTCTTCCATGCTGAACTTGAATCTACTTCCTAAAATCTTGCCTGAGTTGAAGCCCCAACAGGAAGGAGGACAGATCGAGAGAATAACAGAGAAGTGCAGCCAGAGTTCCGATACAATGTCCGTGGAGCAGATGGCTTTGTCCATAAGAGAATAAATATCTTTATTATAATAGTTAAGCTGGCTTAAACAGAGCTTTCTGCTTAATGCAGTAAATCATCCTATTGATACAGCTATATAAGACAGATATTTTCTCTCCCTATTCCACAGGTGAGGAAATTGAGGCTTAACATTAAGCAGTGTTTCTTAGGCTAGACAGCTCCTTAGAAAGTGTCAGGGTATAAACCCAATGTGGCCCCAACTCCTAAGCCTGTTTTCTTAACACACACAATTCCGAGCCCCTGGTTGATGTGATTAATCGATCTGACTCTTGGTCAGGTCACAGGCTGTGGGCATGGATGCAAAGGGCTTTGATTATCCCCGGGGCCTTCAATTAAGATAGCTGACACCTCATCCGTATACTTGTCCAGGGGTTGGCCTGGTGAGGATGTTGCTTTGGGGACAACTTGAACCAGAGATTTCTATGAGACAAAAGAGGAGTTCATATAGAAATATAGAAATCTCTCTGTTTCATAAGGACTCCTATCTACCTTCATGAGTTACCTTAAATGCCATTTTCTTAGTGAGGGTTTCTTTCTTGGTCGATTACTGTGTTAGTTACATGCTCTCCTCATACCCTCAACTTCCCCAATAGGGACATTTACTTCTTCTGTCAATATTTATTAAGCATATATAAAGGCCCTGAGGTTAGTGCTGTGGGAATTCAAAAGTGGTGGACTTCAGTGGAACTTGTGAGACAATCAGAGGAGGCAGACACATAACCACACGTTCCACTGACACGACTTCAGTGGTGTGGCCGAAATAGATCTCGGGCCCAATGCGGGTCCCAAGAAAGAAAGGGCCAAGTCTCCCCTGAACGATGAGCTCACAGCTGTAATAGTTAAGCCAGAAATCTGTGGTGCGAAGGAGATGCTCTTTTGGAGCAAATACTACAGATCTTGTTACCATTGGAATGAGGAAAGAGATTGGCCTTACATTATAGCATCAAAAGAGATAGAAAACAATTAGGGAAAATGGCTTTACGTGGACAGTTAACCCAGAAATATTTGCTATAAATGCAATAGAATCTTTATTCTCAAAGGGGGGTGAGGGGGAGGGGTGAGGGTGGGGGCAGTGAATTTTATTATCTCACTGAGATGGCTTAACTATATTACCTAAAGTTTTCAAGACTCATTCAATGCATAAAATGCTATTCCTACAAAAGCACAATTACTTTAAAAATTGACCAAGTGTGACTAATGTACTCTAAATGCAGACAATTAGTGCTTATAAAATACAAGTAGGGGATGCTGGGATAGCCACGCGCTTCCCATGTGGGGGCCCCTGGTTCACAGGGGTATGTTTCCCCATGTGGGAGGCCCCCAGTTGGGTTCCCGCCCTGTGCAGCCCCACATCCACCTGTGGAATGAAACTATGCCGAAACTAATGATGATGTGCGGCTGTGGAGACTGCTCTGGGCCCTCCCCCTTCTCTCTGTGTGTGTGTCTCTCTCTCTCTTTCTGTCAAATAATAAAATAAATCTTAAAAAAAATAAAAATATACTTCATGCTTTCCTCCTTTTCTATCTTATGTCTATTTAATTCTCAGTCTCAGCTGGAAACGACCCCAAAAGGGCAGAGGTAAAGTTCTGCCTCTTCTACACTAACAAGTAGGGAAAGACAATCTGATTTTGGAACTGTTAGAAGAACAAGCAGTTCTTATATTGGATAAAAATGTAACGAGGGATCACAGGCATAAACCCCTAGGTTTATGGCGGAGGGGGGAGGAGCGATGCTCTATTACAGCTTTCTAGGATGTGGTTGTTTGGAGGCAAATACGGACATCAGTAACCCTCCTCTGCGGCTTCTCCCCCAAAAAGTAGAGTCAATTTCCTCTTTGAATCTAGCCTGGCCTTGTAACTTGCTTTTCTTGTTTTAATTTTTGTCCTTGTCAGAATGCAACGAAAGGGCATTCTGAGATTTCTGAGCTCAAGAGACTGGCCGCTTCTGCCTTCCTTCTCATTGTATAGCCATCTTATAAAACACCCTACTACACTGAAGTCAACATGTGAGAAGCAGCCAAGCTAGTGATGTGGGAAGTTCATGTGGAGAACCAAGGTATCATTACTGTTATCCCAGCCCACTGGCTAATGAATGCAGATACTCAGATGATCCCAGGGAAGATTATCAGGAAAACCACTCAGTCAACCCATGGGATCATGACACAGAACAGACTGCTTCTGTTTTAAGCATCTAAATTTTGGGGTCATTTGTTTTGCAGAGCTTAACCAGATTGACAGCCGAACAGGAGCTTCTATAGTAACAGGTGTGTGAAACCCAGAACAAAAACTGCCGTCTTCATGAGATTTCGTGGAAATCAAAGTGAGTGGCAGGTCAGCAAACATCCAAATGTGAAATAACAAAGGTAAAAAGAAAACACTTCTAGCAGAGCTTCTTCAAATGAAATGAGCTACATTGTCACTGAAGTGCCAAGAACCACGACTACTGATACAGGCTGCTGGAGGGGATTCCTGCATGTTGTGGGAGCCTACAATACATTAATGGTTTTAAAACTTGCAATGGAACCCCAATATACAAAGTTGATAAAATACTGTTTGATTAGGAAAGTGTTTTTAAATTTAAAGCATCAGGGGAAGCCAGGATGGCTCAGTGGATTAGGCGCTCACTTTGCAGCGCCAGGGACCGAGGATTGAATCCCAGCCCTGGCCCGTGTGGACCCATATGCTGAACTGGGGAGTGCCCCCAGTTCAGTTCCCTCTCTGTCTCTGTCTCTGTATCTCTCTCTCTCTCTCTCTGTCAAAAAATTAATAAATAAAAGTTAAAAATAAATAAATAAATAAATAAATAAATAAATAAATAAAGTTAAAGCATCAGTTTCATTTGTTAAAAAGGCCACCCATGGGGTCAATAAATACATTGTAATAAACCAAAGTATATTGTCAGCTACATTTCTATCCTCACTATCTACTATCTTTCGTTTTGAACACGCCATTACCTAGAAAATTTCAGTTAACCTAGAAATAGGCTGAGAGGAACTCAAGTTGAGAGACTTTACCGCAGAGCAAAATAAAACATCCAGGACGCGGCAGGTGCCTGACGAATGTGTGAAAAAGGAGTAGAGGCTGCAGGTAAGGAGTTCCTGGTCAGGTGGCTTTTCCAGAAGTGGCCACTTCCATGGCAGCTGGCGGAGATGAAGATGTCTTCAGCTGAAATGGGTCTCAATCTGGTTTTCTTCAGTTGTTGGCTTATTTCTGGAGCCTCCTTTATCTACCCTAGGCATAAGAAGCTCTGTCTCTCTCCCCTATTTCTTTTCCACTCCTCTCTCCTCCCTTCCTCCATGACAACTTCACAGTAGACAGGCTTCTTACGTGATGGCTGAAGGCTCCCAGGATGACTGTCCCAGGAATAAGTGGCAGAATTTTCACATTCGTTTCTACCTCCCTGTACCATATACACCATTTGGAATGGGACAGTACTGTTGTTTTCTGTCCCATTTATAAGGGTTTGGCTAGTGAGCTGACCTACCTGGGAAACCACACAGAATCCCTTCTGCCACTTTCTAAAGGCTTGGCCAGGTCCCAGGGGGTTGAGGGAAATATATACTCCCTCTTGATGTGTGAAGGGATTTGTGGATATGTTTAGAACCATCACAGACCTTACGCATCTCTCCCTCCATCCTGCTGCCTGGCATATGGCTTTTACTCTCTTGGACCATGAGGTTGAGGGCAGGAACTGCGGAGCCACTAGAAGGAAGGGCTCTGAGTCATTGTGGACCAGCACACCAGCTCTTTATCACCTATTGGGGCTCTTCTATCTTGTTTAGGAAAACGCTATTTTGAGTTTTCCATTGCTCACAGCCAACCCTAATGCATACTGATCAGCAAGGTCAGCAGGGCTAGGCAGTGAAAACCCTAAAAAGATCAAACAGTAACAGTGATCCTATGAGAATGCTGTAATAACATACCACTAGCTTACCGCTCTTGACAATTCAAAGCTCTTTTTATGACTCCAAAGGCAGAAATCCTATATTCTATTTTCTATAGATAGTCAAGGAGTCACCCCTAAAGAATCGAAGTGCGTCTGCTGAATTTGAACTATACTTTGCCTAGCGGGTATAGGGGTGCATACCTTGAGGAAGGTGAAGCTGTGTGCCTCACTAGATTATCTCATTAGCTTCTTTGATCAAAACTCTCACAAATTCTGAAATAAGAACCTTTCCGCCAAAAATGCAAATCACCTCTTAACCCAAAGTAGTGTTAACCAAAATAGGGTTTGAGCCAAATTCTAGGGGCTGTTCAATGTGAGGGATTATTCGAGTTCAATGTGAGGGAATTATACGATGAGTTTGTCTAACACACACATGGTCCAGCAGAAGTAGCACCCCCTTTTTATGAGCTGGAAAACTTAAAAAAGGGCATTACTTCTGCTGGATCCTGTATATGAATAACACAGTCCCACTGCCACCAGGACTAACATTTTCTTACAACAAATATTCATTCAGTCACTTTTTTTGAGAAATTATTTTGCAAATTGTCTATCCTTTGACCCTTTAACAACTGGGGTTTTCCTGCGTCTTACATCCTTTTGTGTGAGTTCTTTCTAAATCAAGGATTTTAGCAGAATTAAGTCTGACACATTTTAATGCCATTCTCCGTTATTAGTCATTCTCAAAAAACTGTAACTATTCCGTGTTAGCGATTGCCAAAATGTTAGGCATTATGGTTCTGCATGAATAATCTGCTGATAATCGCTAGTGAGGCTTATGGTTTACTGACTTGCTAGAATTCATGGAGATTTTTTGACTTGGAGTTAATTAAATTGTCTCCTGCTGCTTTTGAAATTCTGCCACAGAAATATGCCTGTTAATACTGCGGCTTTTGTGTGGGAGCCCTGCGTTGGATCGAGACACAGACATTTTACCTAAGTGCTGGCTGGGGATACACGACAGCGTCACAGAAGTGAAGCGGGTAAACACGCAAAACAAGCACCTTCCAAATGAATGCTGCTTTCTGGGTTGGTGTGTTTGAATTTTTTGGTTTTCTGAGATTTTGGAACTATATGTTTAAACTTGCTACATTTCCCTGCCAGAATTTTTCTTCGAATAGGAGTGCTATTTGGTGGTCATCCTGATTTCTTTTACCATATAATTTTTTGGGAAAAATTCTAAAACCAAGTGCTTTGATGCATGATTGTGAATACATTAATTATTTGGGATAATTTTACCAAAAAAAAAATATATATATATATGTGTGTGTATGTGTATGTGTTTCAACTTGGGAAATGACTGATGCTTTAAGATTTGAACTTTCCTTTTTTTTTGGTCACATGAAGTCTATAATGTCCTTTCACATCAATTTTTCAGGATTAGAACTGATCAAGAAGCCAAGCTGTGGCCTGAATCCTAATTGCCTTCTGTGACCAGCCAGGCCTCTTAGTCACTTGTGTCTTTTAATGCCCTCTGCCTCAGTTTCCTCCTCTGGGAAATGGTGATAGTCATTGCAGTTTTCCATAGGACTGTTGTGAAGCTGAAGAGACCACATAGTCACAGCCTTTAAAAGAGAAGTAAGTATTGGTTGGTATTGATTATTTTTATTTTTGTCATCATAATTATAGCAATAAAACACATTTATGCTGAGCTTTAGGGTTTACAAGGCTTTCACATCTGTCATCTCATTTGACCTTACCTAGACGTAATTAAGTCCTGTGTTATTCTTACAATTCTATTTTAGAGATGCGGAAACTGAGGTTAGAAAGGTTATGAATGGGTCTCAAAATTAAACGACTATTAAGGGATGAAGCCAAAACTCATATCGACCTCTGCTGAATACAAACTCCCCCATCTACTTATGGCTTCACTCTGCTATCCTATGGCATCCTTATATTTAGAACTGGAGATCTCAGAAAATGGTCTGAGCCCTTAATTATATGGATGGGAAAAGATGAAGCCAGAAAAAAAGAGAAAGATTTGCCCAAGATCACATAGGACTTTGGAGAAGACCCATATTTCTTGATTACCATCTAAAAGCCTTCTGCTACTGCCATTTATCAGATAATGGAAATTCCAGTAAAGCACTGAGGAAGTGGTTGACAACCTTCCCACTTGAAGAATAAGGTTTCCTTTCCGTAACTTGAGGATTTTAAGGTCATTAGTTCTGTGCAAGCCAAAGGTTGTGGAATTACCATAAAAGGCAAATAGCTGACATCCTTTCCACCAGTGAGTTGTCATAGCCAAAGGGTCCCTATAACTTTCCCTTGGTAGCGAACTTTGGCTTCCTTCCCTAGACCTCTCTCCCTTTCTCACGGGAAACCAAGAGTCCCATGGTAGCGGTCCTGCCCCACTGTAATTATTCTCATGTTTCGGGCTGCCATGAGCCATGAGGTGTGCCTAAAACACAGTGAGGTCAGTTTTTACATGTGGCTTCTGGAAGCAAAGAGGAACAAGGGCGTGTTGTAGCACATTTTCATCCTGTAGCCTCAGGTGAGTAAATGTGTGTGCAGGAGTGGTGGCGAATTTCTTATGCGCTTCACAGCCAAGGAAGAGTCTACTTCCCACAAACAATGGGTACCACCTTTTGAGTGAAATCAGCCATTCATGCCTGGCCCTGCCTTAAGGGAAATACAGGGAGGAAGTGATTGAAAGATAGGAAATAGGTTCATCACCTTGCCTGCAGGGGAGATCTAATTGCTCATCAGAATTAAAAAAACAACAAAAAACAAATCTGAACAGGGCTTCCTCTCTCACCTCCTCTCTAGACCACTGTCTCCTCTGACTCAGAACTGCATTTCTGAAATAGGACAGAACGTTCCCACCTCAGAGCGCTCACACATTATTTTTTTCACCTGCAACTCTCCTCCCATGCACGGCTGCTTCTCATACTCATCGAAAATGTGTTCCTTGACTACTGTATCTGTGATAAGTCATCTAGTCCTATTCTTTACATCCACATCCTATTTGATTCTTTGATAACACTGGTCACAATTTTAAATTACTTACTGGTTGTTGCAGTAAATATTATCTCTCCAGCTAGACTTCAGGAGCCATGAATCTAAGCAACACTGAAGCCTCAAATTCAGTGCCTAGAAGATGCTCAGTAAACACGTGCTGAATGAAAATATTTGGTCAATTAGGTGGATAACTAATATCGTTACTAAGGAGTTAAGTGCAACATTTAGAATAAAAATTTAGGATAAAATGAAGGTGTGACAGTAAAATAACAACTGATGGTTTTAAAACAGAAAATGCGTGTACTCACATGGGTCTTAGTGTGTGATTGCAATGTCACAAGTAGACTAACTTGAAATTTGAAATAAAACTGGTTTACAGCCACTTCCTGTGCAGATGTGCAGTGATAGCTCTGAATCCCTTCCAATCCCACCGGGTTTGGGAAGGGGAGCCTGGCTTACTGTGTTTTTCCATCAGCTCCAATCTCCTCCCATTTTTTCTGAATTGTTTAGCGAGCGCATGTGTGTAATGCACGTGCTCCCCTGTGCTTGTGCCGCAGCTGCAACACACCCACCACGATGCTCTTCTCCGCCTTCAAATTCTTGTGCATTCTGTCTGTAGCAATCCAGCTGTCGCCTGCCAAGTTATAGCTTAGGGATACTACTGTAACTTCTAAGCAACTCTTCAAGGTATTCTCAGGCAAAACCAGTTCTATCCCCAAGAGAAATGTTGGTGCTTTAAAAATAATGTATTTCACCTCACTGCATTAGGTAAGGTTCATTTGAGTGTGAGTAATAGAACCCCAATAAAGCTAAGGTAAGTAGGTTAAGGAATTTATTATAAGGCTCCTGTGGTTTCTAATGGCACTGACAGAAGAATTGAATAATGGGGCTTTGAGGCAGTGTCTCACGGTGCAAATACATAGTCTGAGGATCACAGACAATTTCCACAGAAGGGGAAATCCACGTGAGCTGGTCCCAGGAACAAACGATGTGACCTGCTGAGTACATACAACCTGGGCCCATTTCTTCAAAGAGATAATAGTCCAAATGGGTCATTGATTACAGAATACGTCACAGTATGCAGGGAGCTTTTACATATAACCATTTTCAAATTAAAGAAGTAAAAGTCATTGCCTCACTTTAAAAAGAGCAAACAGGGAAGCTGGGGTGGCTCAGCGGATTGAATGCTCACTTTACAGCTATGGGGTCCAAGGACCAAGTCCCGGCCCCGCCCCATGTGGACCCATTTGCTGAACTGGGGTGTGCCTCCCATGCAGGAGGCCCCCACCCCAGTGCCCACCCTGCAGGGCCCCCTCCCACCTGTGTGGAATAAAACCATGTTGAAAGCTGAGGATGTACAACTATGCAGACTGCTCTTGGCCCTCTCCCTTCTCTCTCAGTCTCTGTCTGTCAAAAACAATAAAATAAATCTTAGAAAAAAAAAAAAAAAGAACAAACAAGTTCTTCTTATCATAGTGCAATGAACCTTTGAAGTCCCCAAACCGCCTGACCTCATCCCTAGCTCAGGATATCTTATAGATTCCTGTCCCCTTTCTAACTCTGAACCTCTCTCGTGTGTGGCATCTCTGACTCTCTCGTGTATGTCCTATACACATGTATGTATTAATTCAGTTATTTACTCTTGTAAAGATAAAATCACACTCCTTCATCATTCAAGTGAGATACAGATGAGAATGAGAAAAAATGATTTATTTTGAAACTAGTGATGCCCGTAATGATACCAACCTTTGAAGTATTCATCTTAAAAACCAAATATTGATTCTAATTTTGGTGTCATTCTTAGCATTTTTGTATACTCATTATACACCCCTGGAAGATATGTAATAAATATTATCTCCTACAAGATATAAAATATAGTTATTGTTTTCATCATTGTATAGATGAGAGAACTAAAGCTTGAAAAAAGGTAACTCATCTAAGATTTCGCATCTAGCAAATACTAGTAAAAATATTCATTTTCTTTAAGGCTTCAAAAATTATAGTTAAAATGTGTTCCTCTTCTAGTATGGATAGTGTTTTCCTAAAATAGAAAACATATAGTCTTAAAAAACACTATGGCCCTATGAGCATATTTTTTGTCTAAATTAGAGAAAAGTTTTTAAGAAGGTGGATCTATTCAATTTCCTTTGAAACTGAACCGTCTGGCCCATGTTTCATCTTCAAATGTGGCAGCACCATCTAGTGGCAAAGAAAAACGTAAACCTATGATTTTCTTCATTGGACAACTGACCCCATTTTTAAGGGTGACAGAGGTTAACTTGGGGCTTCCAATTAAAAATAAAATGGGGGAAAGCCGGGACGGCTCAGCGGGTTGAGCGCTCGCTTTGAGGCCATGAGGACCGAGGATCGAATCCCGGCTCCGGCCCAGGCAGGACCCACGTGCTGAGCTGGGGAGTTCCCACAGTTCGGTTCTCTAACTGTCTCTGTCTCTGTCTCTCTCTCTATCTGTCAAAAAGTAAAATAGAAATAAATATGCACTGAA